>SGPK01000336.1:0-27548 GCA_004802695.1 Phellinidium pouzarii
ATTCCATGCATATATGCAGCAGTAGGATCATCTCTTTCCCAAGATGTAATGCCACTACTACTAGTTCCCTGCATTACTATAGAAACTATGTGGTCTATATAGACCACATAGAGTCATTAGGTTCCATAGGTGTTGGTGGGGACTATGGAGTACTATGGAGTACTATACAAATTCATCACTTCTAGTATAGTAAATGTTTTTCCTGATGCTAGTAGTAAGATACAGGAAGTATAAACTCAACAGACGAGCTCAACTACCTCACGGCATCGATACATAAGACAGTTCTATCTCTACAGTCTATAGGTATAATCTGTAGCTAGAAAATGTAGAATTTCTTTTTCTGAATTTTGGACTTTCAGCGAAGATATCTATGTAAATATTGTAGATTATTTTGAGCATTTTTGGGTCCGCTCCGGTAAATTCCGGAAGACCTTATATTTCATTATATAAGCAATTATATGTGCGTGACTAATGGGCTAAAAGCCATTTTGCCGTTAGGGTCCTACTTGCAACTGTCTCGTATCTGCATCTATGAAAGCATAGATGAAAGTAGCAATAGTCGGCTCCGGTGTATCTGGACTTGGTGCGGCTTGGGTGAGTATCGTTTTTCATTATTTTCTCGTGAACAACTTATACTAATTCAATGGGTGTTGACACCAGTCGCTCAGCGAGCATGGCGACGGCCATGAAGTTCATCTCTATGAGGCAGATCCCCGCCCCGGAGGTCATGCTAATACCGTAGATTTTTCTCCCCCAGGAAAATCCAAGATTGAATTAGTTCCGGTTGACACGTATGATATGCACACTCTCGTATTGGACCTTTGACTGAATTTCTTTCTTTCTGTAGAGGGTTTGTTAGTGCTTTAGTATTGGTTCCTGGCTATAACATGATGACAGTCATTCTCCTAAAGATTGTTTTAAACCCTGTAACATACCCAAACTTTCTTCGCTTCCTAAAACTGAAGGATGTAGCTCTCTCACCAACAGAGATGACTTTCAGCGTTTCAAGAGACTGGGGTAGATTTGAATGGGCTGGCGGAAATCTATTCTCCGTATTCTGTCAGCCTTTCAGACTTCTAGATCCTCACATGTGGAGATTAATTTACGATGTCCTGAGATTCAATGCTTGTGCTCGGAGAATCGTCCTGGATGACTCTTCAACGCAGGAAATATCTATCGGTCAATATCTACAACTGAATGGGTATTCGTCATCCTTCCGGGATAATTATCTAATTGTATGATTTTCAACTTCCGTGTGTGGGATTTGGCTAAATTATTCTCTTAGCCTATGACCGCCGCTGTCTGGAGTACTTCTCCTGACAAGTGCACATTGAATTTCCCAGTTCGAACCCTGGTAAAGTCTGGCCCATGTTGGCATGCGCTAGCATTCAACTTTATACTATCGCTAACACTGTCTCAGATACAATTTATGCACAATCACCATTTACTACAGTTAACAGGAAAGCCGTCTTGGCTGACAATAAACGGTGGAAGGTTCGCGCTTTTCCTCCTGACGTACTTACATATAAGTGATTTCGGTATAGCAAGGTATATGTGGACAAGATCGTCTCTGGCCTTGAGAAAGATCATACACATTTTTCCACTCGCGTTACTTGTATAAGAACGCTACCAACACTAAAAGTCCAGCTGGAAACATCGGACGGAAGTGTTTCCATTTTTGACCATGTCATTCTGGCTTGCCATTCAGACACTGCACTCGAAATATTGAGGGCAGGGAATATTTCAACTGAAGAGGAGCATATACTCGGTAAATTTCGTTGGAATAAAAACGAAGCTGTCTTACACTCCGATACGAAGGTGAATTTAAACTGTGTTTATATCGATAGTTTATTGACTTTATCTGAAGCTCATGCCTCGAAGTCGTCTAGCATGGTCGTGTTGGAATTATTTATCGTCTTCTGAAATAGACAAATTTGGAAACTATAAAGCTAATATCGACCAGGTGGCACTGTACGTATGCATTCCACTCACTTGCAAATATGAATCTGACGTCATTTATAGGACCTGTAATGACTCGCTTAGATCGAGAGGAAGTAATTAAGCTAATGCTATCTACCTTGTAGATTGGATGAATGATCTCCAGCACATTTCGGAAAAGAATAATGGACCCATTTTTGTGACGTTGAACCCGCCGTTCGAACCCCAAGAAGAGACCATCGCAGGTCGATGGGCATATGAACATCCAGTCCTGAACTTAGAGGTCCTGTTTTTCTCGGTACACTAGTTAACAGCATAAAATAACTTAACTCATAAATTTGTTATTTTCTTAGGCGATGAAAGCGCAGGAAGAGATGCAAATGATCCAAAATACCAGAGGTATCTCATTTGCAGGTGCTTACCTTCGCTACGGGTTCCACGAAGACGGTTTCACGTCGGGTTTGCGCGCTGCGGAACACTTAGGTGTAAAGCTACCTTTCGAAATTGAAGACCCAGACAGAGAAGTCTCTAATCTTTGGATTTCATATGTTTTTGACCTTCTAGAATTGTCTGGCGCACGCACAGTTGTCGGTTTTCTCTTCTCTTGTGTTCTGTTTTCCCTCAGGTTTACTCTCGGACGATTAATCGACTTGTCTTTTTTTGATCTTTGACCATCGTACATGAATCAAACAGACCATTTGCAGGGCGTACTTGCTACAAATCTACAGACACATGCTATGACGAATTGAAATTTGAAAGCAAGCGAAGAATGAAAGTGCTAAGAAAGCGAGACTTCCAATTAAAAAATACATATTGAATGGACATAAATTCAAGACCTCGAATCGCGGGGGAGATCAAAGGCTACTTGTCTAGGACTAGATGGGCTAATCGGTGAATCGCGCTCATCCCGAGGAGTCGATGTGCCGCTGTCAGAGGCAAAGCGAATGGACCGGATCGAGCGGGCAGGAGACGCCGGGCGAGACAAAGGGCTACGTAGGGACTCTATTCTCCGATGACTTAGTTCGAAATTGGCCATACTAGAGATACCATTTCTGAATGTAGTTGCCGGACGTCCGCGCTCTTCCTCATCTTTGACGTCAAGCTTGCCTACAGCCGGCCGCGATCCTGAAGCTGCAGCCGAAGGTTTAGCGCGACCCAGCAGACTGCGGCGAATAGAAGGACGGTGCCGGCGCGATAAATGTAGACCCATCTTGCCTCCGATCTTTTGCTTTGGTGACTTTGAGCGTTTACGCACGGATTCGCTTGCCTGGTCGAGAGGCTCTTTTAAGCTACTCGGGTTACTCCTGTCCGAAGCCCAGCCTTCATCGTCATCATTCGCGGCGGCATTAGTAGAACGCTCGTGTGCTTGTTTCGACGACTCGGAAGAGCTTTCGTCAGAGCCATGCCCTAAGATTCTGACTCTTTTCATCGCCCCTTCCCCTATCTCCTTCGCCTCCTCTCCAAACTCCCTGAACCTTACACCAGCCTCCCTCATATCTTCTTCAATTTCGTTCTTTTCGATATGCGCATTATCCTTCAACTTATCCTTCATGTGGCTCGTCACCCGTTCAACGTCTTCCGGTGATCCACGGAATGTGTGCAATACTTCACGGTCTTTTGAATCTTCCTCCGCCTCTCCAGCCCCACGAATCACCTGTACTTCCTCCTCCTCTCCAGGTTGCGCATGCCGTTCTAAAACGATGTCTGGCCCTTCCTTCCATTCCGTGGTCCCCGAATCGCCATCAGGGGGAACATCAGGTCTGCCCTCGACGATTGCGCTTGGATCACCGACTTCNGGGGCTTATGCCAGACTTCAACGGCAGGAAACTGCTCGGAGAACTCGGTATCTCGCTGTTTCTCGACAATTCTTCTTCGGCCGTCAGAGCTCGAATGGGGAACTTCTCGTTGATTTCGCTGCTTCTGAAATCGCCGCGTTCCAGAGCGCTGTCACGGTTGATTATGATATCTTCAGGACGGGACACACGGCGGGTGTGCGTCGCCCACTCTGGCGTCGGGTCCATTGATTGGTGTCGGGACCACGTCCGAGAAACGGAGTGAACACGCCGACCGAGAGAGAAAAACGGGATAGAAAGCCCGTGAATGGTTATGGAGCAGAGTACCATAAAAGATACGATGGGCTGTATTGTAGCAGCGAGCATTTCCACTTGGTCTTCGGTAGGATTGTTGGGCGTGGGAAGAGCACCCGCCGCAAGCGTCGAGATGAAAACGGCACCAACGCCAATGGGGCCGAAGTGACCACTAAAAACAGCTTCTCGGAAAGTTTTGATATCGGGAATCCACTTGTAAAGCGCTAGCATGATCGGCAAACGTCGGAGCAGTAAGACTAGAATGGCGATGACAATCAAACGCCAGACAGACAGTGTAAGCTCTTCATTGGAGAAAGAGTTGAAGGGCATCCATGCACCGATGAAGATAAAGGCAGCAATGTTAAAGAGCAAATCAATGACAGACGAAAACACAGATTGTTCAGTCTGGCGATTGAAGAAACCATCCCAAGCAAAAGCCGTTCCACATGAAAAAGCTGCCAAAAGATCGTCGGAACCTAGCATAGTGGTTACGCCAATGACGAAAATGGCGAGCGAAACATACTGTGCAACGTATGACTGCCTGTCGATCAAATCTTTCCGTTCACAAAACTTCATGAGATGACGGAAACCAATTCCCAAGACTGCACCAAACGCCACGCCAAGTATGACTTCGTCTTCAAAGGCAAAGGCAATGTCGTTAAGTTTCTTGCTGGGAAGGGCCAGAGATTGTGTGACTCACATAACCAAGTTATTAGGAACCAGTCCTGTACTGCATGTCTGCTACTAGACTCAGTGACAAGGTAAATGGCGATGTACAAGAACGGGAAGGCAGCGCCGTCATTGCATCCGCTTTCAGCCGTCAGTAAATGTCGTAGATGTGCCGGAACATGCTTGTCTGCATACTTTCCACCGACAACAGCTGCAGCGAGAATCGGGTCAGTTGGTGTGAGGCAGGCTGCCACGGCGAGGGAAGAAAGAAAACTGAGTCCTGGTATGAGGGCAAAGATAAGACCCGCAGACACTAACCATCCCTGTTATTATTATTATTTAGTCAGCCCAGAGCACGCGAACATGACGCGGAAATGTATGAAGTACGCACCCATGTCATGACGGGAAATAGAAGGAAGGCCAAGCTCTTCCAATGGCGTGCCATATACGCCTTAGGCAATTCTACCCCAATGGCAAAGACTCCGACGGCCAGGATGACACGGGTGACCTCTAACGTGATGGTATTTACCGTCTCATCCGACCCACCACCCCATGACCGCGGATCTATCAAATTCGCGCAATAGGGGCCTATGATAACACCGAATACGAAGGCGAGCGGTGCCTCTCCTATATACAACTGGAAAACTTCAGTAGTGAGACATACATGGTAGCGGTACTAAAGCGTACCTTTTCGCGAATGAGAAGCGAAAACATGCCAAACTATACGCGAAGAACGTCAGATAATGCAGAATCACACTAAAGTCTGTTTAGGTTTCGCACCAGAACAATGAATCCGCCAAGGACGGCATAGAAGATGTGAGGAATAGTGACATCGAACTACAAGCACAGATGAGCGACTATACAACTTTCTTTTGGCACATAGTGCTGACCGGTCTGAAAGTCATAACAGTTGTAGATAAATCGTGAGTGGGCTAGTCGTAGTAAGGGTAGCCGTAGTCGTCCTTTTGTAAGTGGTGGTAGGATCCAAGAAGCTAAGCACTTTGAAAGGACTTGAGATAAGTGTTTTAAAATGGACGAATCCGAACTCAGTCGGATCTTGGAACTCGGCTTGAGAGAATTTAATGTGATGGTTCCCTCTCTATCCTGCTCGCTGTCAACAAAGACGACAAACAGTGTCGAAGAAAAAATGGCGAACAGAAGGGGCGGAAGCAAGACCGAGCCAAGAGAGACAATGACATCTATTAATGTGAGAACGAGTTTCCATTCTTGGCAACGGCTGTGGCGCAGGTCGCTACAGAACTTCATCTTAGCAAACGAACCTGATTTTACTCTCCGAAATACGCCCGTCTATTGCTTGATGCAAGTTCCACTTCTTACTCTTTGGCATCGGGGGAACCACGTTTCATAAGATCCACTATATTTCTTTGAACTCAATGACTCAATTATACATACTACAAATCTACAGAAAGTCTGTGATTCGTCAATCACATTCACATTCAAAGAAAAGGGAAACTAGAAACCCAAAGTAGCACTCAAAGAAAGAAAGCTCTGACTTCTGCTGTCGAGATTTTGGTACTCTATGATCAAGCAGAAGAGGTAGCAACCTTTGCCGCTGCCGTCGCTGTCGTAGCACTCGCAGAGACATCAGATGCCGAGACACCGGCAACAGCCTAAAGATGCAGCCTTCTCAGTGCTTACGGGCCGACGAAGAATAGAAAGAAACATACCGCAATGATTTCATCCGCCGTTGCGTCGTCAACGAGCAAGTTCTGCGTGAAGATGCAGCCCTCCACATCATTTGCGTCGTCGCAGGTGTTGCCCTTCGCCGTTGGATCACCGACCGTCCCGGGAGCGAAGGTGCCAGCCTGGAGTGCGTCCTGTGGATCACCACCTATCGAAGCGATCTGCTTCGCAAGCTCAAGCGTAATGGCTTTGTTCACAGCCGCCGCATTAGGCGATGCGGGGTCTTGGTGCTGAAAATTGATAATGACGATCAAAGATTGATCCTGCCTGAGAATGACAATACTATAAACCTGTTGGATGGCAGCAATCTCCGGGTTTACGGCCGCGATCGATGTGCAGGCGTTCGTCGTAGCACCGACAGACGCAGAGTTGCGCTCGAGAGCACGGAAGATGAGTGCGTCAACCATGCCTTGACTATCCCCCGCTGCCCTGGCATTGGTGAATGCCTGATCAGCCACTGCCTGCTGCAAGCAATCGGTGTCCTAGTGCGCGTGTTTACGTGTCACTACTATGATTTCCTCATCAAGTAAAACGCCCCGGCGACTCACTGTGATCGTACCGGCGCCCTGTGCTGCAGCTGCGCTGCCAAGAAGTGCGAAGACGGAGTCGGTAATATCGTCAGGGTTGTTCAAGTTAAGACTTGCAGAAACGGAAGTCAAGAACTTTTCGTGACTGTGTTCTATGGCACGACTGGTGAGTGTTCGTTGATAAAAGTCTAACAGAGATTGACTATTACCTTGAGGGACCTCACGCTTGCCTAAATGCATGGGGTAAGGACGAGCAATGACCGAACATGCCAAGGCTACCGAAACAAGAGAGGCTTGGCGGAAGAGCATGGCGGTGAATGTGATTTTCAGGCTGATCAATGAAAGAAGTTCCGAATGAAGGAGAGAAGGAGGATATACAATTCTACTCATCGACTCGTCAGAATGACCGTATTAAAGGTCCTTGACAGAACTCACTATTCAGTTCAGAAAAAGACAAGAACCAGTCCTGCGAAAATGAAAGAAAATGGAGGATGGGGATTATTCTTCCTTTAGACACGCGTTTTATACGAATTGCAACTTAGCTGCCTAGAAACGCAAGGCTCGCGGTCGTTTTTACGGTCTCCCTCACTACTCTCAGGCAAGTTACCAGGAACNTTTTTTCTGACCGCTTGTTGTCACCTAAACGCTACTACTACAAGGCTAGCATCTGAGGAAGAGCACTCAAGGTTTCTCCTAGTGGCTTGTATGCTTAGTATTGACTACCACGATCGACGCATTGAGGCGATGGTGAAATGAATGTATCGTGTCGTCAGTGAATTTACTTTCGGAGAGTTCTCGGGCTCTGCTGCAAACACACGCATCTTTAAAGAACCTATCCATCCATCCAAGCATGGGTGTCTGAGAAGTACCTGCAAGTGCGCTACAGGGGTCTATTCTGTTATACATACCACTTCTTACTAATAAATTCTCGAAGTTGAGATATTTTCGTAATAGTTGTCTGAGGCAGGAAGAATAGTTAGTCCAAGAAGACGGCGAAATTCACGCGTTGGGAGGAAGGGGCAAGATGTGAAAGTCAAAGGCAAACCGGTTGGTTATAGAAACTGCTGAAAGACAACCGTTGGCAGGATCCCTGAGAATAGACCCTGACCCGTTTTGGTAAAGGTCTTCTGGAGATAATTATGGACATTGGTGTTTTCTACGTCCAAACATGAACAGCGTTTAGACACGGACTGTGTTACCATCTTTTTTAGATAAGGCATGTAAATCTTGTTCTGAGGAATAATATGTCAGTAAATCAGCCGTCAGAAACAGCCGCGTCCACTTACGGATGCCCCACACATGAGAACGAAGGTTAAGGAATTCTAAACCATGATTGTCGGCACTTGGGACAAACAAGCAAGCGGACGACAGCCACTTACCTATATCAAGACCATCGTATATTTTCTTTATTTCCGCCCGCAGACGCGACAAATCGTCTTTACTTGCTGAAGTACTTGATAGTGCCTTCAGATCTTTCTCTACCGCCTCTATTCTTCGGACATGAGTAGTGATCTGAAAGAGAGCGAATGACATCATGAGAACGAGTATAAAATGCAACAAGAGGAGACACACCTTTTCTGTGCTTGTTTGGAGCTCCAGCACGCTCGCCTGAAGAACAGCTGATGCCTGTTTGTATTCGTCTAGCAAATGGTAAGCTGCATACGAGGACGCCAGAGAGAAGCCCAGTAGAAATCCGACGATTCTGCAGTGTAGCCGAGCTATGAGTCTCTAATTGACCGGCAATATGACCTTCGACATACCCGCCTCTGAATCCACCAACAGGTTGTTTCGGGGGCTTGACAGTGCCCAAGTTTGGCGTAGTAGACGCATCTGCCCTTGCTACAGCAGATAACGAAATAGTACGACCAGCTTTGACAGGTAGCCGACGCGCAAACGGTGCGCGTGAGCAACGCAACATGTCGGGCAGCAAGAGAAGGTCAAGAAGTCCGTGACTGTGACTGTTGTACGACGCATTGCCCGCTCACGGGATGTGACCAAGTGCGTGGCTTCGGCGACTGGAGAGCGCTCGTGAAGTTCATTTCATCCACCATGTCTTCAAAGAGGAAACGCGATGAGGATGGTGAAGGCCAGCGCTCATCGAACAATGCTACAGGTGTACAAAATAAAAAGCAGCGCATGGATGCAGCTAGAACGATCTCTGTCCAATTCGTGGTACCTAATTCGAGCAATCCACCATTAGGTGCGTCTAGCGAATACTCATCTCAAGCACCCGTCTCTGATAATTAACGTGTATTCTGCTTAGGCATGCAAGGCTTGCCTAGCACATTGGACGTCGAAAATTTCACAGAGGTTTCTATCATCGTCCTGTTGTGTGTATAATATATGTTCAAGCTCGGCTCATATAGGCCCGAGCGTTTGAAATTAAAGCAATGCAAGAAGCTATGGACAGTGCTTCGTGAGTGCTTTACAAATGCAATGCAGTGCATGTCTGTTAACTCTGTTGCCGGCAGAGCTGGAGCTACCCACCGTGTCTTTCAAACATTGCCTCGACACTTGAGGCGCCGAGCAGCAAGTCATGACGTCCGGCGAGTTCCTGCTCGACTTCGTCAGAAGGCGCGCGCAGAGGTGTGTTCTGAGCTGTTCATAGAAATATCGAAGTTAGCTGAAACAGGGGGCGAAATTGTTAAGATGGATGCCCCCGGAAAGCCAATTTCAAAGAAGAAACAGCCGAAACGTGGAATGGTGAAGAGTTTGAAGCGCACGGAAGAGTTCCTGCTACGCCAGGGTGAGAAAAAACTGGTTTTACACATGAAGCGATCTTGCTAAACATCGATTTAGTGGATAAATCATGGCTGGAGACGCACATATGGCATGCAAAGCGCATGAAAATGGAAAACATGTGGGGTTACCGTCTTGTAAGATAATTATATCACGGCACAGTATTTAACATTATACTAATGACTCCTGCAGGCGGTTACCCCGACAGAAAAGTCTTTTAGGCCTTCTCATCGGGCTTCTGTGCACGGATGTATTCTTCACGACGCGTCATATGATGCAATTATTGAGTTGAAAGGACCTGAGACTTATCTGAAGGAAGTGATTGTCGACTGCTGTGATCCACAAACGGTGGGCCCGAGTGCGATAAGGTTTTTACTTTCTGTACCTGCTTTAGTTAATATGAAAGTCATCAGCTGCACTTGCAGGTTCACCAACGGCTCACGTCTATGCTATACTAACGCTTACAAGCCGAAATCATATCCGTTCGACATCATAGGTCCAATTGAGATATTATGGAAGCCTATATCCGAAACATCGCCTGTGCCCGCACAGGCAAAATCCTCGAAGACGAAGGGAAGGGAGAGAAAGGTTTCTCCAACACACAGGACACTGTGGGTCCGATGTCACCCTTTGATTTTCAATGAAATTATCTATAGCATTAAATACTCCGTTCAAGCCTGCTTGCAAATCGCGCAGAGCTCAAGTAAGAAAGAGGCGGAAATTGAAGTGGCCGATCTTAGAAACAAATTCAATATATTTGAACTTATGGGCCCGAAGTCTAGCCAGGTCATCCACGGTGCTCTGTCCCCGACCAAAGACGATAATCGAGACGAACTTAAAGAGGTCTGGAATGGCGTACTTTCTTAAAAATTTGAAGACTAATTTTGCACGTCAGTTTTGGTCTGCATTGGGTCAATTACAGACAGCAGGCTCCGCACCGCGGGGCATAGTTGCTGGATTTTCTGTATTAGATCCTCGGCTTCAGTCAGTAGTGTCTGATAATCCGCGTTTGTTCTGTCTAAGTCAACCTTCTTCAGGTTTCCTCCAACGAATACGAAGATAGTATTGAAAGACAAGTTGAAACCTGACTCAAGTCTGCATATTGGTCTTTGGCCGACGTCCAAGCTAGCAAATTCCACCATTTGGGATGAAGAAATAAGAGTCGGTCTCAGCAAGCCGCGATTCAAGAAGAAAGATCTCGACTCGCGAAAATCTAAAGTAATCAATTAATGCTCATTACTGATTGATTTCTTGTTGCGTTGCTGATTCTCATCACTAGCATCTTGTCCCCGGATCGAAACTTAAACCTCTGCGGCAAGATGACCGCGTTCCTGTCTTATTGATCCAACGTTCAGTAGAGGCACAGAACGGACCCAGCACCTCCACAGCAGCTCGTACACGACCTCTACACGGATGGACAGTGATTGTGCCAAAAGGCTGGGGCATGCCCTTCTTTTCCTCTCTTACGCACACCGGCACACGCGTAGGTGGCCAGAGGGAGAAGGAGACGCAGCACTTCGAAGCTGGCTGCTTGTACTTCCCGCACGATTACCCGTGCTCAAGAGCTTATGCGGAGTTTGTAGCGAACCGGGCACGTCAGGAGAGGGAGACATGGGAGAAGAAGCCTCCTGCGAAGCGTGCATCATGGGAGAAACTCGAGACGAGAAGTCCCTGGAAGCCTGATTGGGAGGTCGTTTTAGGTTTGAAGACAGTTGAACCCGAGAACGGTGACCTCGTTATGACACAGCGCGACGTACAGGATAACATGGAAGTGGACAAGATAGAACCCTGGCTACTTAGAGGTCAAGAGATGTCAGCCTTCGTCCAGGAAATTTCCCATTCCATGCAACCTGCTACTGACTTGCTTGCCAGAATTAATGACTGGCGCTGTAAACGTTCTATTTCTCCAGTAGCTTGTTCAGCCACAGTCTTGCTCCAGTCAGCATTGGTCAATATCCGCCTCTCCATCCCGCGATCGGGCTCTCCAGAGGACGATGCCATTATTTACAAGATGTCAGATGAGGAAGCGCGAAAATGGTATGCCTTACTTGAACGCGACAAGTGTGAACCATCCGAGAAAGAGGTTAGTCAAAAATATTTGTACTTTTTCATATTTTCAGATGTACTAATATGCTTCAGTTGAGTAAGCTGAGAAGTTCTTCCGACTCAACCGTTGGATACATAACGAGTGGTAATTATTCATTGTCCATTGGACGAGGATCAGCTATTGGGGCAATGTCGTTGTTTAGTTATCTAGAGATGAAGGAGCAATTGCACCGGTAAGTTAACACTGCATTGTGCTTGTTTATTACATACTAATGAATGAGGCATGCAGACTCCGTAAATCTACCTCGCTTCCACTTGTAAAGTTACGAAACAAGGACAGTATCATAAGCAGGGCAGCGTACGCAGAGTTAGCCTGTTAAAAGAATAAAGCAGTATATAACCACGGAAACACAAGAATCTGCCTTGGCTGGTGATACAGTATGTGAGGGACGTGCGAGCCAGCAAGAAGCTACACGGGGCTATAATATATGACTGGAATGTAGAAGCAAAGCAATGTGAATGCGAAAGTGATGGAAGTCCTAAGAGAATTGAAACCAGAAAGACGTTGGTAGAGACTAGATTTTCCATCTAGCTAACGCTGCCTGCACTAGACGGGTCATGTCTTCTCTTGCCTGTTTCTTTGCACTGTCCGTGATGCCCTCCAGAGTATCCAGTTCTTCCGGTGCAGTCAACAGAGGATCGAATTCGAGTATCAGGCCGTCCTTAGTTGGTACACGCATAAACGCGCTAGGCTGGGAAACCGCAACAGTGTCGGAAGATGATGGAATGGACGAAGATGATCCAGAGCTTGAGTGTGCTAGATGATTTGGAGACTGTGAACGAGACTGACTCGAGTGTTGCGATGTTTGTGAAGGTGCACGGGACTGCAAGCCAGGCAGTTGCTGTGATGCCGGAAAAGAAAACGATGGGTCGCGCCGAATAACAATACTCTTTGTTCTCCTCAGTGTTGGGTGCTCATTCTCGTCCTCGCCCTCATCTATTGTGCTCGGGATGAGCCCACCCTTCGAAGGAATGGCCAGCGGACTGCCATTGATACTCATTAGACTCTCATTCTTCCTGGGGGCTCGAGGGAATGCGGGTGTCTTCGGTAGTAAAGGATTGAAATCTTTAGTCGAAGGAAGGCGAGAAGATGATGCCTTGGAAGGAGAGATAGTCCGACTAACGGGCCTTATTTTGGTAGGAGACATTAAGCCAAATGATGGATGTGGGTGGCGAATGGCGCGAAGCTACGGGAAATAAAATAGACATTATTAACAGCGCTGAATGGACGAATACGTTTGAGCTCACAGTTCCTGGCGTCTTATTTAAACGAGCCTTCAGTATCTTTGCTGTATTCATTTTCACAGGAGAAGCAATACGAGCTATAGGACTGCATTAATAATTGCACATGCTAACTGTACAACGACATACCTGTTTTTGATGCCCGACAGGACTCGGCGTCATCAGGACCAGGCACATCTTCGCTATCTTTCCACTTCCTCTTCAAGCCAGAGTCTAATGTAGGCTCGCCCCCTTGTTTCTCCCTTTGAAGACCGCGCAGACATTCGTTTATATCACCATTGTATTTGTCTGCAAACTCGCCCATGGTGATGTTACGGACGAGCTTCGGGACACGTAGAACCTGGCCTTCATGGTGGTTTTTGAAATTTTCCAGTATGTGCGCGAGCGATTCCTCGAATTGACGCGTTCTATGGGCCACTGTGGATTGAACACGAACACGAATGGGCATCGTTCAAAGTATAATGGTCCGGAAATGGCTAACGTACCTTCGATATCGAGGTTTGCGAGCAGCTGCTTTTTCTCTTCCAGGGTGAATCTACGCCGAACATCCCTCCTTGAGTCTTTGACCGGTGTTTCCATCGTAGGCTATGGCAAAATTGCGCCTTGTGGGTGTTGTGGGCAACGTCGAATACCAAAACGCGTGACCCATGCGTACGGTCACGGGCGTCACAATGTGAGACTTGACTTCCCGTTACGTCCAATAGCAAAAAGTATATTGTGCTTTAGCAGATGGCACGACTTCGAGCATTGCTGTTTGTTCTTTACCAACTAACCCCCATCGCTCTCCCCTCTCCCTATAGCAGTTGCTATCCCTCTCAAACAGTCCTGAATCATGGCAAACACTGAACGTGACAACTATATTGTCATCGGTGGAAGTGGTTTTCTCGGACGTCACATTGTCGAGGCGTTATTAAAGCGCGGTGACGCCGTGTCAGTTCTGGACATCGTCCAGCGCTACCATGACGTGCCCTTCCACTCCGCAGACATTTCTGTGCAGAGCCAAGTGGAAGATGCTTTCCGGAAGGCATGTGTTTTTTATCAATAATGCAGTCTATGTTCGCTAACGAGTTCCATAGAGTGGTGCTACATGCATTATTCACACTGCGTCTCCGCCTCACGGGCTTGATCCTGCTATCTACTGGAAAGTCAATGTCGAGGGCACGAAAGCTGTCCTTGCGGCTGCGACTGTATTGCACATCAAGAAGCTTGTCTTCACTAGCAGTGCCGGTGTAGTTTTCAACGGCCAGGATATCATTGACGTGGACGAGAGATTACCTTTCCCAGAGACGCCCTTGGATGCATATAACGAATCTAAATCAAAAGCAGAGGAGCTTGTTCTGGATGCCAATGGAAAAGACGGTTTACTCACCGTTGCATTGAGACCAGCAGGTATTTTCGGGTGAGAATCTATCTATATTCCTTGCCGTCGTAACTTCTACTAATTCGATACAGTCCGGGTGATCGCCAGGCTATGCATGGTCTTATGCAGGTTTTCGACAACAGACAGACCCATTTCCAGATTGGTGACAACAACAATTTATTCGATTGGACGTATGTCACGAATGTTGCGAAGGCCCATCTGCTAGCTGCCGATAGACTTTCGCACCCGCGAGAGGATCTTGACGAAGCCAAGCTTCAGCCGTTACGGCCTGTTGATCTCTCTACAGGCGTTCGTCGTGTCCCTACATCCCATGCGCGGCCAATTGGCCCCGCTGTAGTGGCGCCTTCCAATGCTGCAGAATTTGAAGAGAGATTCAAGAATGAAGAGGCATACGAGCCCCGTCCCATCGCGCGGCATCGTTTTGACCAACTCAGTGAGGCTGTGATAGAGCGCACAGAAAGTGAACCTCTGCGTGTCGACGGCCAGGTCTTCTTCATCACGAACGGCGAACCGGTATATTTCTGGGACTTTATGCGAGCAGTGTGGCATGAGATGGGCGATCCTTTGGACAGGAAGACTTTGAAATTACCTAAGTACTTAGGCAGCGCGTTGGCTACTCTTGCAGAGGGCTGGGGCTGGCTGATTGGGAAGGAGCCAGCATTTACTCGATTCCGCGTAACGTTTGCCTGCGCAACGCGATGGCATAATATCGAGAAGGCACGACTAGTTTTGGGCTACGAGCCGGATGTAGGCGTGGTGGAAGGTGTGAAAATGATGTGCGACGTGAGTTTGGAATACTTTCTTGTTTTGTTTCCGCATTCTTAGTTTCCTTCATTCGCAGTGGTACAAGGCGGAGCACCCAAAGAAGCAATAGCTCTTTTTCTTAAAGGAATAATGGATGTTGGGCCATCGGCGCTACTCATACATATTTGTGTCATTTGTATTATTTGTTATCATTTTAATTGCATGGTTTTTAATGGAAGGTCTGCTGCCTGTGATTGCCGATAATGACCACGATGAAGAGAAACAAAAACAAAGAAAAATTCGATACAAGTACATATAAAGTACACATAACAAATTATGTCCTGCTGTACATATTAAAGAGCGAGTGCTCGCTGGAAAACCAAGGTTACGAGACAGTTACTTTTCAGCTCCCCTCCAACCTTGCTGCCACACTATCCAGGAATACGAAACCATCATTGTTTATCGTCTTCCCGCTCGAGGCTCGGATGGCAGCACTGAAGTCGGCAATCATCTTCGCAAGTTGTGCATTTTCCAACACAAAGGGTGCATTCTGAAGCCTTAGCCTTAAGTCCTTTACAGTCTCTACCTTCGGTGTTGGCAGTGGACGTTGACGCAAGCGTTTCTGTGAGCCATTCGTTGCCGCTAAGTTCCTATCACCGGCAGGCGCTTGAGAATCAGGCAACACAAAGACCGACGGGTTCTCGAGCTGCTTGCCGAGCGCGCTGAGGAAGTCAAAAGCTTCCTTCGTGAAGAATTTCGAACGGTTTGCCTGCATGGTCTTAACGAATTCGCGTACGAGTTGTGCAAGCTCGGCGTTCTCATACGCACGGCGGGCTTTTCGTGTTAACTGGCGCATCGCAGCCTGCTTTATGGTGCGGCCCAACTGCCGCGAGGATGGCTCGCTCTCATCGTCACTGCTGATGACGATAATGTTCGTCTGCGCAAGCTGCTTAGATTTGTCCGAGCCTTCCGTGCCCCGTGCAGCGCCTGATTTTGACTTGCTTGCTTTGTCTTTCTCAAGTGTATAAGATCGCGAAGTATCAGCTATCGGTTTTTCTTTGGTTGGTATCCGGTTGTTATCGAGTCTCATCTTCGCAATTTCTGCGAGTATGTCTTCAATGGCGACTTCGCCTCCGGCTTTTTGGCTTGGAGACCGCTTAGCAGTACGCGCCCGACGCTTTGGTGAAATAAGCATCTAAGGGTAGATTAGCCAATTGCAAATAACATTTTTTTCTGTCCTAACCTCTTCTGGTTTAGGAGGCCATGCGAGTTCGTCGTTAACTCCCCCATCTGACTCCACGTACCCTTTTTCTCTTGCCAGATCTGCGAAACGTTCTTTCCATTGCCGGTAGTTTGGTCGATCGAAGAATCTCAGCCGACGACAGTAGCGAAGGAATTCTTCGAATACTGGAGGTAGACCGCGACACAGTTCGTCTGGTGACGTGCCTAGTTTCTGTCGGATGATGACATCCTGCTGCTTGTTGTTTTTAGGTATCCCATTACGTGTCCAAGGGAGGCCATCATCGATCATGACGTGAATCAGCATTAAGGCGAGGGCCTCCATGTCATCTCTGCGAGACGGCACTTTAATAGATATGTCAGTAGAATGATGGTTAGAGATGCAGGAATCACTACCTTTACCGCGACAGTGCACGTTGACGGAGGAGAACCAATAGTTGCCAATGAAATCTCGTTTGACTCTGCTGTCTGGTATGTGTTTCCGTGTATGTGGATCGATGTATCTTTTGGAAAAGCCGAAGTCGATCATGTAGATGAGACGTTCGTTCTTACCCCGTCCAATCACGCAGTTTCCTAGCTGGATGTCTCGATGGAGAATACCTCTGGAGTGCATGAATTCCAGACGGGAAATCTAGTTTGATTAGAAGGAATAGTGCCAAGGATGAAGATGATCGGTACTCACGACTTGCATTGCGATGCAAATGGTGCTCCGTAAGTCCATACTCTTCCCATTCTTTCGGTACAGATTGTCAAGAGATGGACCGAGGAGGTCGATCACTTCCGTTCAACGAGATTTAGAGACATAGATCGCGTCCTATACATAGATGTACACACCTAGGTAGTCATATTCGCCATGAACGCCAGATGCCCAGAGCGTCGGCATGCCTAGGCCTCCTTGCAGGGATGGATAAAAGTTTCGCTCATATCTGTTCGTTGGGCATTCGTGGTCGACATCCTGGACCTTAATGGCAGCAATTTGGTTGGTAAACGGGTTGTGCGCGCGCCAGATAGAACCTGCAATAGCGGTGGTCGGATGGGCAGTAGGTAGGTTGCACAAGATGTAGGAGAGAGCTCACGCACCAGAGTAGCCAGAGCCAAGATTATATTCGAGGATCCAGTTGTCAATACGCGCAGGGACGCGTACGCGTTCGTCGCCGTTGCCCATCGAGTCACCTAGTGCGCGCTGCCGTCGATGGGAATATGAACGCGACGCGACTTAGCGTGGGAACATCAACATACGCGGTCACGCTCAGACGCGTCAACGTCAAACACCCTTGCAGGAACTTCAGAATAAATATCAAACGTGAATAAATATCAATAAAATTGTACTTGTACATGTCTACTAGATGCAATTTACCCTACATCGACCTTCAGAAAGGGACAGATCCGGTTTTTACGCGAGTTTCGGCAAGGCCGTGCACGAGGCGGTATACCCTTCTGGGAAACACTACACGCGCACTGGTTCCATTGGTTCAACTCGTCCAGTTCGCGCTCTGTTCAGTTCGACTCGCTCGTCTACGTCGTCCATTTAGCTGTCAGTCATCAGCGGCGTCAACGACAGCAACGACCTCTCCAACGACGCTCCGAAATGTCTTCACGTCTCCCACCAGCGTCCGTCGCTGCTGTATCAACAGATACCGACATCTTCAGCATAACAGACGCGCACCTCGCTGAACGGCTCCGGTTCATTCGCGAGGTCCTTGCTCTTCGTGACGCGCATATGTTCGATTTGCTAACTTGCATACTCGCGTCCTGCAGATCGGTGCTGGGAACTGGGGATGCGTATGGCTTTGTGCACCCAAGACAAACGAGACGCGCACCGACAGTACGAATGCAAACGTCGCTGTAAAGCTTGTCTTCAGAGAGAAGAAGCCAACAACAGCACAGCGCGTACGCTCATTGTGAGCATCTACTTTCTGCGTTTTTGAAGTGGGCGATGTCACTGAAACAGTAAGTAATTGTAGATGGAATGAAATGAAGATCGTCCGCGCGCTCAAACAGGACCCGCACCCGTCTATTGTACCCTTTCACTCTTTTATCATCACACCTTCGTTTGCTATCATCACAATGTGCGTCTTCCCGCCTTTCTTTTCCAGCTTGACACGCGAACATTTTGTGTTTTTTTTGTGCGTCCGCGTTGAAACGCGTGTGCACGAGCCAATCACGCGTCGACAAGGTCTCCGCGTGTCATGTGACCGGTGAACGACTGTCAATTTGTCAATGTGTCATCATCAACTTCATTCTCTGTATGCAAAAATTGCGCCCTTTCATTTTTGTTTTTTACCATGTGCTTTGTTCTTTGGTTCACAATGCTAACCTACTGATTTGTTTAGGGAATACCTACCTCATCTTGTTCCAGTTGAAGTTCCGGAACCAAAAGCTCGGGAATGGTTTCGCAGCTTGCTATCGGCCGTTTCATTTCTGCATGGGAGGGGAGTAGTACATAATGACATCAAGTAAGCAGCGCTGTCATTTCGTCTATATCTGATGTTTACCCTTGGCCTAGACCTGCAAATATATTGTTATCCACAAAGAAGGTCCCTGTCTTGGTTGACTTTGGGTTTGCGGAGCGATATGAACCTAACGCTAAACGCGCTTTTCTGAGCAATTTGGCATATGGCACCCCTGAGGTTTGATTGCATATAGCTGATTTTTTCGATTTGGCGCTCATACGTTGCGTAGTATTTATCTCCGGAAAGAGCCCGCGGCAACGTTCACGACACACGTAGATCGGATATGTGGTCGTTAGGGATTACATTCTTCGAAATCCTCATTGGCAGGACTCCCTTTGAGTATGTAGAGGGAGAAAAATTTACCACACCGGAAGACCTTGAACGGTATTGGTTGCGCACTGTACACTATCTCTCGCTCACGTCATTGTCACTGTACTGACCTGACCTTCTTGACAGGTAAAGGGAAAATGGGTCGGCGAGTGGAAGATGTCCAAGAGTGCCGAACGTTTTTTGAGGAGGCTGATCGCGCCAAATGTGGAAATTCGATGTACTGCTTTGGAAGCCATGGAAGACAAGTACTGGGCTATCGAGACAGCTGTTGAAATATCGAAGAATATGCTGGATGTGATATCCTCACCACCTCCACCAGCTAAGACGCCGTCTAGGGTGAAGAAAACGGACTCTAAATCGCTGATGACCCCGAACAAGGAGAATATTGAACGGGTTACTCCAGAACGTCCTGCCTCTGCCAATGGTGCGTGACGCTGTGTCATCAATATTATATTTTATACTGAGTCTTTCTAGAAAAACGAACTAGAGTCGCTGCACGACCCAATAGACATGTTCACCAGCACATCTTACCGCCTATTGAGGGCTCTCCACGTACTCCAAGGACTGCTGCTAGACATAAGTTGCCAATATCTGCGGCGCATAATTCTCCCCGCGCCACTCCCGCTCCAAAACCACGTGCCCCGGTTACACGTAAGCCTGTTCCACTGTATGTCGACGACGAGAACAAGTCGCCTATCAAGCCTAAGAACATGGGAACGCGGAGTAGTGAAATAAAGGAACGCAACAGGAGGAGTCGCGTTTTGGTCGACTCGACTTCCCGCATTCGGAACGTCGAAACTCCGAAAAGGGGTCCTGTTGTGCGCGCAAATGAGAAGGTCAAGCAGGCAGACTCAGTCAAAACACTTGGCAGCGGTAGTTATGACAGAGTAAAGGCATTTGAGCGCTTGAAGCAACTAGAGCGCAGCAGGTTTCTTGAAGAGGAGGACCAGGAAGAAGAGGAGCGCGGAGATAAACAGGAACCGATCCTCCTTCGAAAGCCCTCATCTCAGTATATGCATGTTGTTCTTTCAGCATCTGGCTTTTCCACAGAATCTGCCGCGAAGACTGTGATGGATATGAGCTTCGAACGGCAGAAGGCCGCTGATTCTTCCTTCACGCTTGCATCGGACTTCAAAGGTAATCTCGGACACCGGTCATCACAGGACGAGAGGCCAGTTGAGGGTAATGGACTATATGGTCGTAGCTTCCAGACCCCTTCTCCCGTGGAAATGTGCGCTCGTTCTAATACGACCGATTCCAGCTTGACACTGTTCAAACAGAGTATCAGGGTGTCTGTTGGTAAGCCCCACATACAAATCAGAGTCAATAGTTCAGGCAATCTAATTTGTAATTCAGAGAAGAGTTTGAGGCTGTACAAATCATCTACATTGGGTCGTACCAGCGTGCGCAAAGCATCAAGACGAGCGTCGGAAGAATTGACCAGTAAATCGAAAGTCATTCATAGAGACTCTTGGTATAAGGACTCGTTCGTTCATGACGGTACGTTGACGGTTCGGTCCAAGAAGGCATAATTTTTGCTAAGATCAGCTCATGTGAACAGCGAAGACATCACTTCCAGTTGGTCGGCCTGTACTTCGTAATGAGCAAATAAATGCCGAGAGCAAGGTTGACCGTTTATCGCTATGGGTCCGCAATGTCGAACGTAAGCACGGAAATTTACCAGCTCGTTTCTGTCTGACGCGCTTCTGTAGAGGTTGTGAAGGAAGCGAAAGAGAATTTTGCATCGTCAAGCGTGACTCCTCTGCCCCCTCTTCCAGTGCGCCGCGCATCTCGGCCAGCCGTTCCTCGGGCCTCCCGTGCACCTCGTAAGATCCTCGCTGCGGACCAGATTTTCCAAACAGGAGTATCTGAATCGATCCTGCCTGCATGTGAGACGACCAACAAGACGTCTGAAGGTAGTTCCACTGTAGTGGTCTCAATTCCTGCGAAAGAGGCTAGTCCTGTCAGTCCTGCGAGTCCTAGCCGGGCGCGTCGTGCAACGATCTCTGCATCTCCGGGCTTAAAAACGACCCTGACGGACAATATCGACGTGTCGCCGTCGAGGCGGAAAGAAAAGGCCAAGTCTTCTGGCAACCTTAACTTAGTCAGGCCGATCAGCCCATTGTACCAGCTGCAGAAGGAGTTAGAGAGAGGTCAGGAATATGAGCTTTACATATTCACGAATTACAGACTTCTAATTTTTTTTTTTCTATTCAGATGAAGACAACTCAATCCCGAATTTGTCGAAAGTGCTTGACCGGAGCATTTTTGTCGCTCGAACAATGTCTACGCCTCATTTGGATGACGTATTCCAGGTTCTTGCTACGCCTAGCTCCCCCCGCACAGTTGCAGTTGCACGAGACCCCATTACACGTCCCTTGAGCCCACCAAAGTCTCCACCGCCTTCCAACGTCTTGCGGGAGAGCAGCTCCTCGCCTGTGCTAAACAGTCCCAACCGCCGACACATTGAGGGCGTCTACGATCGCTTACTCATGGCGGCGACTGGCGTAAAGCGCGTTGGCCGCGGATATCAGTCGGATGTGTCAGTGCCAGCGCAACAATGCGTTCCTGTGTCTATGCAAAAGAAAAACAGCAAGTTGTTTGGCCGCTCCGTACGCGCAGTACATCCTCCTGTCTCCTACGATAATCCCGGCAAGTCTGGAGATGCGGAAGAGTTTGGTCTCATGTCGGTGTCGTACAGCACTTCTTTCAGGGATGACGCGAACAAGTCTGTCAACGCTGTGCGGAAGGCTTTTAAAGCCATTGTGACTGGCAAATCAGTTGCAAGACGACAATCGAAGGCTGTGAAAATTTGACTTGTCCTCTTCACCTTGTCTTATTCTTTGATTTGTGCTTGTATTAATTTCCTCTCCTCTCTGTTTACTGATCTGACATCGGATTAATCCATTTGCTGTTGAATACACGTTTCTCCTCTTTCTTTTCTTTCTTCACTATTCCTCTTCACTTACTCCTGTTTTTCTCTCGTCCTCCTTGCTTTCTGTGCTATCGCTATGCTGCGTCTGACTTTGCGCAGTGCTCACGACTACTTGACTTCTTCACGACTCGGGCAACGTTTTTCTCGTGTCTCCGCTTCGCCTGCATGTCATTGTTTTCATAACATCATGACTCTGCTGAACTGATGTGCTCGACGCCTCTGATGCTGTACAGTAACGTTTTGTATTTTACTATTACGATCTCGACGAATTTGAATGCAACGCTGTTGGGCTGTGCCCATGTTCATGTTATCACTCACGCACGCAGATGGGCGTCTAACCTGGCGCCTGGCTGTGTATATGTATTCTGGACGCCCGTGCTTTGATCATCATCATGGACAACTTGGACGCCTGCTCAGCACACTGAAGTCCTTCGACTCGGACGGCGATGTGGGCAGAAAGCAACGAGTGGTCCCGTCACCAGCACCATCGAGAGCTCGACATGGATCTTGATGATGCCCTACGCGAAGCTGCACCAGCTCTGGCGGTTGACGCTGACTTGAACGAGGCGTCTCCTGCTCCTCGTGGTAGCCATACTGCTACTAGTTCTAATCAACTGAGGTCTAGAAACTTTGATCCTGCGCACCAGTATTGGCCCTCGAGTGCACACCCTGCCGACGCTTCAGCATCTCGTCGCCATGTTCCTGTCGCTCCAGCACTTAGTCGTTATGTACCTCCAGATCAAGTGCCGACCTTCAGACCGACTGATAGTCACCGTCTTCTCGATCTTCCTATTCCCTCCGCGACGTACCGTCGCCATGCACTCCGCCGCCATATGCACCGAAGCAGCCGCACGGAGCCTCCGCCTTATAGTGGCATGGATATGCGTATTGATCTCGTCGCACGAAACTCTCTACGAGATGTTATATTTTCTGCTATGATGTCCGAGCACCTCACGTCGGCGGAACGTGTAGCGCTGCTTGAGGATTGCCGAGCTTCCGCAGAAACATCAAGTCTAGGCATTCCTTTCCGCGAGATTCTAAGCGAGCCCATCGAACCCCTCGGAGTATCTCCGCTCATGTACGAACTCACGAGCTGCCAGCCGGATTGGGACGGTATCAGCGATGACACGGGTTTGGAAGTCGTTCACTACCTGATAGAGCACTGGACAGAGAACGTTCTTAAGCTCGGAAAGGTGGGCATGCTGTCCTGGGTTATCCGGACAGCATTTCTCCGCAGGTTCGATGAAGAAGGAGGGAACAGGCTTTTTAAGCAACTCCTTCCGATAATATTCGAAAAGCAGTACGGCTCGCGGGGAAAATACATCGAGTATGACATCTCTGTCATCCCTCTAGCCACACTAAGTCTGGGATGAGGATTGGCTGCAGGACGCTAACGTCGCCGACTCCTCGACCGTCATGCTGCGACGCTGTGATTGGCAACGTCTAGGGGTCAGACCAGGCCAGTCAGCCATGCGACATAAAACGGGGCCCATCCTCGAAGGCCCTCGTCTAGTCCCCCATTCGCTCATCCTCCTCCCCCCCAGCTGAACCTGTTCGTCGTCGTCGCCGCCACCACTGCCACCACAACGACCAAGCTTTAAGCCATGCCTCGCGAACCTCGCCAGCGCTACACCACACCCCGACCGGCACCCATTGCTCGAGGGTCTCGCAACGCCGACTGGGCTACGGCCACGGCAACTGCGTCACCGGATTCGTCGACTAGTTCGCCGAGGCTCAAGCTCAGAAGCGGCGGCCGAAGCAGCAGTTGACCAACGAGCAGCACCAAGCCCTCCGCAAGAACGCCGACCTCGCTGTCTCGATATGTCTGGTGTGGACAGACAACACCAAGCTCAATGTTGCTGGTATATTAACCAAGTATGCTGTTATGATATAGATGTTTTTTCACTTGATTTCATTTTTATGTCTCTCTTACATAATCATTATACAATCAAAGGATTAGTCATTGCTTAGGTAGTCATTAGTCAGTAGGACTCTTAGGTAATCATTACTAAGCAGAATGTTCTAGAAAGGATTGCACCATATTGCATCATTATGGCACCATCATTCCTCATCACTCTGGTTAGTAAGATAGCTATATAGATTAGACCAGTCCTAAAGTAGTCCACCTGTATAAATACCTGGCAATACACCCCTAGAGACCTCAGTTGAGTTCTCTCAGGATATCCACTACTCACTGTGCAATTACTCCTAAGTCATCTTGACCCTCACTGTCAGAAAGGAATTATTGCTTTAAGTAAGCAATACATAACAACAAAGGAACCAACAATGGAAATGACTGAAAGACAGTTTGACAGCGATTACAATCCACAGGAGATCATGTGGAGACATGAAAGGGAGCAACAGCACATTGCCCCTATGATCCACAAAGACATAATGTGTGACTGATGCAAACACATATATAACATGGGATGGGATGTATACCAACTGCTGATAGCAGAAACATCTGCAGTGGCAATATTCACCAACATGGATATGAAGATGGAACACAAGGTATTCAGAGTACCAAACAAACTGTTAGGTGGTGGCTGGGAATAACTCAGGCAGGCCTCCTTGTGGTTGGGTAGGTGCTGACTAGCGGTCAAGAGGATCTAGCAACTGAGAGGAGGCTCAGAGATACTATGCTCAAGACGCGCTTAACACTAAGACGACACAAAGGTAAGTAGATTGATCAATAAGTAACAAATACAATAGTACCTAAGACGACACAAAGGTAAGTAGAAGAGAAGAACAGGGAATGACAGATGTCCAGCTCAGCTACTTATAGTACAATCAGATGTGTGAAGATACTACCATATGGGGATGATCATGTGTCCGTGTGAGTCATTATTAATGATGGGGAGTGGGGAGGAATGGAGATCAATACAAAAAAGGAAAATGGATCAGTGATAAGACTAAAAAGGAATGAAAATGAAAAAGATCGGCATGATCAACAAATGACTTCTAACACAAACCACATCTAACAGCCTATGAAAACTCAGTCAAGACATTCGTCTATGATGTGAAGGACTACCTTAACTTAGTATCCATAAGGATGACACTCAATAACACACCACATGCAGATCAACCATGCACCCAGCACTATGTAGAAGTCTATACGCCCTACAGGATCAACAATCACAATATGATCAGAATCCACAACACAAGTATTCATGCCAGAATTATGATAGCCTTCATACAATATGGAGGATCAGGATATACCACTAGCAATGGGAAGGTCACAAGGAAATAGACAGCCTCTGTTAGGACTGCACTATTGCTGTGGTAATAGTGTAGAACAAGTGATAGATGATAGAGTAAACCTGACTAGTTTGGTAGTTTAGAGGGGTTCGCCCTTGAGTGTATTTGTTATAGTGATGAAAGTTAATTGAATTAAACTGAGGTTTTAGGAGCGCTACCTTGCCTCTTTTTTACTGTACAGAGGGGACTGCACCCTTAGCTGTGGCACAGTATGTCTTTACTACTAATGGCTATCTGAACCATGGTTTACTGCTGCGGCTGCTGTGCAGTATGGGTCTCTTCCTGTTGTGGTCATCCTCTCCTTATGTTCTAGCACATTCTACCTCCTTCTGCACTTCTGTTACCTCCTTTAGGGAATGTGGCTTGCTAGAACATTCCTGTATGTTCCTAGCTATTCCCCTACATCTGCATATGGCTATCTGCGGAGTGCCTATAGGGTTCCACCTTGTTCAAATGTGTTTCCCTTCTAATAATGGCAATGTGGCCAAGTGCCATGATTGTCATTTCCATATTTGGTTTGTGGCTTGATTGCCATATTGGTTCTAGTCCTAATTGGGTTGGAACTGATTAAGTGACATTAGAGTCCCGACGATCATTAGGTAGATCCAATGATGGCTTCTGTAGATCCGGGGATGGCTTCTGTGGATCCGGGGATGGCTTCTGTACTAACCATATATGGCATATAGTTGGGTGTGTGGATATTTGTCTGTAATCCCCAAATGGTCCTCTAGGCCTTGTGCTTCTGTGGCTGGCCCATAGTGTGATGGCGAGGTTGTCTATTTCCTGCGTGACCTTCCCATCGCTGGTTGTATATCCTTCTCCTCCATATTGTGTGAAGGCTATCATTGTTCGAGCACGAATGCTTGTGTTATGAATCCTGACCATTTTGTGGCTGTTAACCCTGTAGGGTATGTAGACTTCTACATAGCGCTGGGTGCATTGTTGTTCTGTGTGTGGTGTATTGTTGAGTGTCATCCTTATGGATACAAAGTTGAGGTAGTCCTTCACATCATAGATGAATGTCTTGATTGAGTGTTCATAGGCTATTAGATGTGGTTTGTTTGGTACTCTGAATACCTTGTGTTCTGTCTTCATTTCCATATTGGTGAATACTGCTACTGCTGATGTTTCTGCTACCAGTAGTCGGTACACGTCCCATCCCATATTGTATATGTGCTTGCATTGGTCACACAGTATGTCTTCGCGGATCATAGGGACTATGTGCTGTTGCTCCCTTTCATGTCTCTGCATGATCTCTTGTGGATTGTAATCACTGTCGAACTGTCTCTCAGTCATTTCTGTTATTGGTTTCTTTTGTTACTATGTGCTTGCTTTCTTAAAGCAATAATTCCTTTCTGACAGTGAAGGATGAGCATCAGTCAGCATAGAAGGGTATGGAACTTGGTAGAACAAGTGATCAGGTGATACAGGGGTTACTGTTGAAGTAAGCATGTGATGAGATGAGATAGATAGATAAGTGGAGTGATGTGATGAGATAAAGTAAGGGAATTGTAACAGTGTACTTTTGTTGTGTGTAGTGTTGCCCTAACACCTCCGATCCCTGATCTCCCTGGACCAATTCCATTGCTGCTATTTCCGTGCTACAATTCCCACTGGCTGCTTGGAACCCTGTTTGCCCCCAAACAAAACTCCCACAGCCCTGCTGGTGAGCAATGCCGAATGCCCCAGCACTTGGCTTAGGCTTTGAAAATGCGATGCTATTGCATGGTCTCACCGGATGGCGATGCCTTTCGAGTTTCGAATTCGAATCACCAGGGCTGCAGACGCTCTTGGCCTCCGCCGCAGCTCGGCATCGCTGCCGGCCCATCATCATCCCAGATTAACCTCAAGAAAGCACATTATTATTATTATTATTATTTATTAAATTGCATTTATTACGCGCGTCATTCCACATGTGGGAAAAATGCTCGGGCCCCGCTATCTACTTGTATCTACTGTAAATAACAAGGAGTTGGGGTGCTGCATTACTGCGATTGGGGTGAAGGTGGGAGGGTGTCTTTTCGCAATAAAGAAGTGGGCTGTTTCTCTGGGGAAGGGGGTTGATCTATCTGTAGTCTCCGCGTCTCTAGCTAGGGTAGGGCAGCAGGCCCCTGTACGTAGGGCCAAAGATATGTCACGGTGGTACTCCATGGTAGGTATTGGGTTGTGTGCTCGATTGCATGGGTGTTTGGTTTG
>SGPK01000337.1:0-27417 GCA_004802695.1 Phellinidium pouzarii
ATAAACTGCAGCACATCGTCCGAGATGCCATCCGTGCTATCTCGTTGGACATCGAACGAAACATGTATCCATTTTCATTGACATCACGACGTCCACTCACTGCGCAGCAATATCATGCAGCAGCTTTTAGACTCGCTGCCCGTCTGCATTGTACGGCGATGGGTGAACAAAGTCTGAAGTGGTTCAGTACCAAATGCTCATCCTCTGTGTTGAYGGGCGGTYGGCGAGGTGCGTTGGCAGTCCYTRATGAGATAGCCACGGCCTGCYTTCCTCCTCAGTTTCTTCACGATATTTGGAGGGCCTTCATTGATGAAAGACAGACAAAAAAAGACCGCATGAAAGGTTGCGCAAAGAAAGGTGCCGTTTTGCGGAAAAGTGTGAACATTAATATTAATATTGACTTGGCCATCCAAATTTACATAATCTCAACACGATACTCAAGTTTTTAAAAAATCAATTCTGACGTGGGGTTTCATAGGGCAGTGTTACTGTGTTTGGTAGTCATGGACTTTAGTTGAGTCAGAACATCAANTTTTTTTAAGCAACGTCTGGATTTAAGTCAAATGTAGTTATTTTTTCAGAGGTTCTAAGTATTCCTCTTTAAGACGATCATTGACATAGTCGCGATTATGGTGAAGCAGAAAATGCAAAGCTCCCACTTGCTCGACAGCTTGTTCATTGTCGTGGACATCGGGATTGACCTTGACGATGAAAGAATCGCGGTTATTATCTAAGCCGGTATGAATTAGTTTAAGATCGATTCTCTCAGATACAAGAGAAAGCCTGATAGAACTTCAAGTTGAAAGAAAGGGTGAAGACTCACACAATATCGTTACTTTCCAAATGTTTCGACTGAAGTCTTTATCCACTTCAGGCACCCCCCTAAGGGGGCCCGGTCTACCCAGCCTGGGAGCACCCAGGTCTGTCACCCTGTCACGGGGTGGCAGGGGTCTCTGAGGTGGGAATTCCCAGGTTTTTTGGGCCTATTGTTTTAGAAAAAAAAGTACCTTTCCTGCAGTAAATTAATGCCTCTGAAAGCTGAAATGCTGTGAGGTATGAGTAAAGCAAGTGAGACAAGTTGGCACACAGAACGTTTGCACCGATGCGAATGTTTTATTTAGAGTCGAAAATACATGCTTTTTATACTATTTTACTTGCCCAACATAGGGGCCATTTTCTGAGACATAAAGTAATAATCACAAAATCAAGGCACAGTATTAAACCAATAAAACTAAGAGCCGCAACAGCGGACTCTCGGGATAAGAAAATACTTGCCCGCCATACCCACCTGATGTTCGGGATGTGTCTCGGGCGGGTGCTGTTCGGAGCGGGTGTGTTTCAGAATAAAGTGTGAGTGCGAGTGCGAACGCTGGCGGCCCTTCCTATCAGCCGCCCAATGCTCAGCCGGATTGTAATTCCAACAATGAGGCCTCAGTCCTTTCTAACAGTAGCAGCCATACTCCACACATCTGTACTGTATTAATATGACAAATATGGCTCAATTCTGATGCACCTTGGTACCCTCTGGGGCAGAATCTACTAGGATTTGTGTCATCATACCTACTGTAAGGTACTGAAATATCAGTAGACCTGAACCATCACAGTCACACATACTTATTCATCCATACTGATGTACTAATAGTATTAGAAAGAGACTTAATTGAGGGTCCATACTGCCTAAATGCTTCCACTTACCTGGGTGCTCCCATTCACCTGGATGAGAGCATTGAGAGTGTATATAAGTGGGTATAATTATGATATTTTCTATACCTGTAGTAGACAAAATTCTAATGGGAATCAGCAAGGACTGGATCAAATATTCAGTCTGCCAATGCCTGGAAGTCAAAATGCAGATCAGGCACATGCATGCAGATCTTAGGATCATCACATGTGCAGACTCTTGTATTGTCAAAATTTAGTAAAATAAAATAAGTTCTTTCAATTAATCCTGTAAGTATATCAAACTATATATGATCATTAAATACATTGCAGTAAGGCCTGCATTCTGAGCTATGTGCCAATGCACAACACATATCTGTTCCTGGAATAGCAGTCATCCAAGAAAGGGAATATTGCCTTTTCGGTCTTAATGCCACTTGTTTTTGCATGCACAAAGACACTGTTAAATTAAATAATGACTCATTTATATATCTTACATTCTGCATGAAGGTAGTTTAGTCATATACAGCTGAGTTCTGTTCATTCAGTCCAGATTGTGCTAACTACTTTCAAGGATGGCCAAATTAAGGAGCCGTGGGGTCATCGCTGATCGCCCTATTGTTAAATACAGCTTGGTAAATAATTGTGACAGTAGACACACAGTTTTTAGCAAACATTTTGAAGCCTCTGCAAGTAAGTATGGGTTACTGGCTCTCATCTATATCCAATTCTTACTTTGTCATTAGAATGGATATTAGAGGCGAGGGAAAAAGAAGATCCATCACTGAAGCCTGCATCTAAATGATCGAAACCTGGGGCTGATAAGAACACTGAGCACTGTATGTTAAAGGTTGAAAAACCTATCCTTCTGTGGCTCCTAGACATGAAAGTCAGTCTTGAAGGGGTTCCAGACAGTTTGAATGCTGATTGGGAGACTTTCATTGTTTCTGTGTGTTCTGTCTCAAACGCTTTGAAGGATATTGTAACAGCTATCTTAGATGAACAGGCCGCTCTTTCACAAGGAAAAGACGCCTCTGACTTCAATGGCAAAGTTATGTGCTTTGTGGACTTGAAATCTAGTAAGTCTTTTCTCTAAAACACTAAATATTTTTATTTATCTTCACTCTCTAGAATTTGATGGTGAGAACTCAGCATCTCTTCCCTTGATTTTGATTAAATCTGACACTGGTAGACCACTCCTGAGGCTGGGGGATTGCAAAGAATATGATCCAATGGTTGATTTTGTCAGATCACTTACTTCTAGTCCCCCATCACCTGTTAGAAGTCATTTGTCAATCATGCCGATCTTTTGATTTTCTCTCCTTTTTTAGTCTTATTGCCGATCCATTTTCCTTTTTGTATTGATCTCCATTCCTCCCCACTCCCCATCATTAATAATGACTCACACAGACACATGATCATCCCCATATGGTAGTACCTTCCCATGTCTGATTGCACTATAAATAGCTATTAAGATATTACTTTCCCACATATGTTTACACTATGACTTCACTTGTTTACTCACATGACTATATGCACCATATGTGTTAGGGCAACACTACACACTATATAAGCGCACAGGTTCTAACAAGTAAAAGACAACAAGGGTAGAGCTTAAGATGACTAAGGAGGGGTCACACTGTGAATAGTGGATATCCTGAGAGAACTCAACTGAGGTCTCTAGGTCTATATTGCCAGGTATTTATACACAAACATTCTTGGCACACAGACCAAGCAGTGCTACTTTAGGGGTGGTCTAATCTATGGCTATCCTACTAACCAGAGTGATGGGGAATGATGATGTAATCCCTTCTAGAACCTTCCGCTTAGTAATGATTACCTAATGATTACCTAATCCCCTACTGACTAATGATTACCTAAGCAATGACTAATCCTCTTATTATGTAATGATTATGTAAGAGTGTCATGAAAGCGAAATTAAAATGAAAAAATGTCTATATCATAACAATATGCTCACTTACTATCTATGGAATACTATACATTCTGTACAGTATATAAGACTGGGGCCTCTGGCCCATAATCTATAGCTTTTACTACTCTCACAACTTGTCCGCTTAAGAGGTTATGAGCCCCGGCTCCCTCAAACTTACTTTTATCCTCATCGTTATATGCCACCTCGCCGTCCTCTACCTACTTCATCTGATAGTCCAGACCGTCCTTCAGCACACACTCGATCTCGTAGCTCTACTCAAGGAGCACCGTTACCTACCGAACCACCAGTAAATACAGGCACTACTCAGCCTACTACTACTCCGCATACTACCCCATGTATAACTACTCCTACTCAGACTTTACTTGAAACTCCTCCTGAGACTTCTACTCCTGCCGGAGATATTACTATCACATACGAAGAATTAAGAAGAAACTTACAAGATATTATAAACGCACCAAGCGACGAAAGTACGCACTCACACGAAGAGAACTTACCACATAATACTGAAACTTACTTTGAAGTGGCGCCAACTCGAACTCACGATCATCCAGACGCTATGTCGATCAAACCACAAGAAGTTACTAAGATATTCGATGGAGTCGAAGCCCTCGAAGGCATTAAGAACTGGAAGATGTGGATATTCCGCATCACTAACGCCATCGAAACTTGCGGCATGGAGAAACTCCTACTTGACGCACCGTCAGTCGAAGAACGTCCACTATCAAGGGCGATATTTTCATCAATAATAAAAACTATTCCTGATAAGATTTTAGCCAATTATATCGATATCAGAGAAATTCACCTGCTTATTGCAGCGCTTAGAAAGCGATTCGATGTCCAGACTACAGTCACGGACTCAGTAAACGAAGGCACACTTTTCAGTGTTAGGGGACACGTCTCCCAATTCGACAAAACACTCGACGAACTCGAGTGTCGATATGCAGAACTCTGCACTCATGGCAAACGGCCAGCCGATAGCACCTATATCTCGGCTATCACTAATGCGATACCCCCACAATACAAATACGTACTGGGTCAGCTCGAAATTCACGCGCGGGCTATCAACAACTATCGGCAGTCACTAGACCCCGATGCACACCTTTACGTTACAACGCCTGATATGCTAATCAATGAGTGTCGGCAAGTGTTCGCCAACTGGCAAACTACGAACAAACGACAAAACCCTATCGCTGCTGCACATCTTTATCGAAACGAAGCGACTCACCCCTACTTCAGGGGAAGGGGCAGATTTAGAGGACGAGGAAGAGGTGGAACTAGGGGACGCAGATTTAGCCGCGGAGGGGGAAACCAGCCGGGAAGCATGCGATACGTCAAATGCTTCAACTGCAACAAGTTCGGGCACACCAGTCCCGACTGCAAAGCGCCACTTACCGACGCGACTAAACGTGCTCTGGACAAGAAGAAAGCCCAGGAGCAGGCGAAACCTGTGGTCAATAACCCAGGCAATACTCTCGCTATCGCCGCACCACCTGCAGCAGCAACAGCAACTGCAAATATTGCGACTACCTCCTACTCCGATCTCCGGATCACCACTTACTTCAACGACACACTTTGCGAACGAAAATTCGCTATTTGATTTCCTTGGTGAACACGGCGCTGACTACGATATTAACACCATGGAAATGGACCATTTTGAAGCGAACATCGTAAGCACCAATGCCATTTACTTAAAAACTGAATTAACTAATAAAATAACGCATACTTGGGATATCATCAACTCCGGCACTACTTTACATTTAACTCCTTACTTAAACCGACTAACTAATATTCGGAATACTCATCCAATAACTGTAATGGCCGCAAACTCACAAACTTTTATTACCCATAAAATAGGGATTTTAACCGTCAAAATACCAAATGGAAATAAAGTAAGCACTATATCTATAAAAGATGTTTACTACGCTAAAGAAATGCACATGACACTAATTAGTCAGTCACTATTATGTAAAAAAGGATATGGATTCATTTACAAAGATGATATATGTACGATAAAATATCCAGACGGGCGGATATGTGGTCAAATTAAATGTGAAAATAACCTGTACTCTATATTTAATCATTATCAAATGAGCGCTACTCAAACTATAACTCTATTTGAATTACATAAGAAACTCGGACATTTAAGTTACACATACCTAAAATGGCTACTTAAAAATCATCCAGAATCAATCAATTATGAAATAAGCGATAACACTGAAACTCAATGTAAAAACTGCATAGAAGCGAATATTAAAAGAAATCCAATACCAAAAACTCGTACTTCTGAATTAGCTAAAAACTTTGGTGATCACTTTCATATGGATATATGGGGACCTGCACCTATAACTGCAATAGGAAATTTTAAATACTTACTAACATTAGTCGATGACTGTACACACTGGGTACAAATGAGTCTACTCAAAACTAAAGCTGAAGGCTATACTGCTTATGTCAAATGGGCAACTTTATTATTTACTCAATATGGAATTAAAATAAAAACACTACAATCAGACAACAATACTGTATTTCTATCAAACGACTTTACTCAATTTCTTGATAGTCAGGGCACTATGCAAAAACTAACTGTACATGATACGCCACAACAAAATGGTGTTGCTGAAAGAACACATCAAACAATATTAAACCAAGTACGGACAAACTTACTAGGACAAAAATTACCAGACAAATTATGGGGAGAAGCCGTTAATTACTCAACTTTTATACACAACAGAACTCCTAAAGCGGCAATAAATTTTATATCTCCTTACTATAAAAGATTTAATAAAGCATATATATTTGAAGAACTACATGAATTTGGCACACATGTCATTTTCAGACAAGAAAATACTAATAAACTAACTCCTAAAGGATCTCACAGCCAATGGCTATGTTGGGATACTGAAAGCAAAGGACACAGAATTTATCATGATCAAAAAGGAACAGTTGAAAGAAATATACAATTTCTCAAAGTAGAACCTTCTCAAATTGAAGGGGAGGAAACTGATACTCAAACTATCACTGAAAATAATCAACAAAATAATAATAATCACAACTATACACTTGAACCAAGAAGAAGCAAAAGACAAACTAAACCTACTAAAAGGTCACGAGGATTAAGCTATGAAGACGAAATAAATATAGCAGTCTACTTAACTGAATTTAATGAATTTAATAATGAACTACTTGGAGACCCTACTACATACTATGAAGCAATAAAAAGACCTGATGCACTTCGTAGGGCAACAAGTATGAAAGATGAAATAGATACACTAAAAGAAAGACAAACTTGGGAATACGTTTATCCACCTAAAGATGCAAATATTATTGGCACTAAATTTGTATACAAAACTAAGTGATTAGCCAATGGAGAAATAGACAAATACAAAGCACGACTAGTAGTGCAAGGATATGCACAGCAAGAAGGCATAGACTTTTACTCAGATGATTTATTTGCACCAGTAGCACGACTAAGCTCAGTCAGAACAATACTATCATGGGCAGCTACAAACGACTTTGAAATACATCAAATTGATATTAAATCAGCTTACTTGTATGGTGAACTAGAGAAAGGAGAAGAAATTTACATACGACCACCACCTGGATATAAGCACTTCTTACCAGATTTAAAACCAGGACAAGTACTAAGACTAAAGAAAGCACTATATGGACTTAAACAAGCTGGAAGAAGATGGTATAAGAAACTAACCAGTATATTATTAAATATTGGACTAACTCGGTCAGAAAATGACAATGCAGTCTTTTATAAGAAAGAAAATGGAAAAACTATACTTACACTATTTGTACATGTCGATGACATAACTATGGCTGCAAAATCTAAAACTACATTGCAAAATCTAAAAACTAAAATAGGACAAGAAGTTAAATACACTGATGGAAATGAAATACACTGGCTATTAGGCATAGAAATCAAACGTGATAGAACAAAGTGGACTATTATGCTACGACAAATGAATTATATAGACACTATCGTCAAATGTTATCAACTAGAGAAAGCCAGACTATTACATACTCCTATGGAGCCAGGATTACAATTATCAACTGATGACGCACCAACCAGTGATGATGAACTTAACTATATGAAAAAGGTACCTTACATGAATATGGTTGGAGCACTGCGATATGCAGCAGACTGTACCAGGCCAGACATAGCATACACTTGTGGAATACTCGCGCGATACCTAATAAACCCTGGTATTAAACATTTTGATGCCGCTAAACACTGTTTTCAATACTTAAATAATACTAAAGACTATTGGCTCATACTAGGCGGTACTGATAAAGAACAACTAACTGGACTCACTGATTCAGATGGAATGACCACTGAAGGACACAAAGCAATATCCGGATACATATTTAAACTTGGACAAGCCACTATATCATGGTCAAGTAAAAGACAAGGCTTAGTTTCACTAGCCGTAGCCGAAGCCGAATTAATTGCACTTGCTTATGCTACACAGGAGGCTATATGGCTGAAACGACTTGTAAACGAAGTTCTGCAGGCCTCGTTTGCACCTACTATTATTCATACAGATAATCAAGCAATTATAACTATGGCAACCGATCCTGAATGAAAATATTCACAAAGAACTAAACATATTGATATATGCAAAGACTTTTTCAGAGATCATATTGAAAGAAAAACTATACTTATAAAATGGATACCTACTGAAGAAAATGAAGCAGACTTACTTACTAAAGCATTATCTATAACTAAACTCAAACACTTCATTAGTAAACTGCAACTAACTCAGGTTTGAAGGGGAGTATTAAGATATTACTTTCCCACATATGTTTACACTATGACTTCACTTGTTTACTCACATGACTATATGCACCATATGCTCACTTACTATCTATGGAATACTATACATTCTGTACAGTATATAAGACTGGGGCCTCTGGCCCATAATCTATAGCTTTTGCTACAACTCACACCTTGTCTGCTTAAGACTAACTTTCTTATGCATGTAAATAGTGGATTAGAAATAGATCTAAAAGCGCAAGGAATTCTCGACTTGGAGAAGAATTCAGTTCATTGCGAGACAAAATCTCTACATCCCTGAATACTTTCAGAAGGCTCATACAGGAAACAAGGCAGTCGAAGGTGGACCAGAAGGCACTCGAAGAATCACATAAAGAAATACAGACGTACATGTAGCTCTTTCTTATATAAGATGAGACTAATTTGGTACTTGCGAAAGTTGTGAAGAAGGGGTAAGTACTTCTTGAAACGCTTTTCAAACAAAACCTTAGGGTTTATCTTCAGCTGTGAGCACAGATAATAGCATCGCAAGCTATCATCTGTTCGTCCTTTATCCTACCAAGTGGACCTCTGGTAAGTTGTTGAAATTATGTTGAATAATAGACATCTTGCATGTTTTTTNCTTTAGAAATGGGGACTTCTAGGTATTGGGTTAATAGGAACATTTGAGAACAATGTCGTAGACTCTGTTTTATGCTTATTTTCCGCATACAACTCTCGAAAACAAAAACAAAATTAATATACGAAACATCGCCATAGAAGTCTATGGCAGAGCACGCCAGAATGCCTATTCAAAAGAAAAATACAAAGAAATAATTTATCCGAAGAATGTTATCGATGCCTTTGATAAATGTACAAAATCAATTGAAGAGATGGGCTCAGAAGTTGTGGCATTCGTCAATGTGTGGGAAGATGTCAGCAATACTTGCTTGCGTCAGCATCAGGCAGTATATCTCAGATGCAGACTAACTTATGCCACAGGCAGAGACGGCCCTTCGGCATGTGGAGGCACAGCTAGATCTCCTGCAGACAGAAAACCCGAGAGCATTGCATGTGCGTAAAGCTGATTTTCTGTTAAATTTAATCACTTATAAGGATCCACTACTTTACTGTGTATCTAAATGCAATACTTCAACGCACCTCATTATTTGTATCTGAATGGCTGTCAGTTTCTCGACAGTAACCATTTTCGAGATATTTACAGTCCTGCTCGATGGCTTGGAGGCGTATAGTATGGCAACTTTAATTTGTTAGAATGTTCAACCATGGTTGGGATAAATATATTTTTGCCATCCTAAAGCTGCATTTTTCAAACAAGCACAGGACAGAAGATACTACGTGAAAGCCGCAAGACTACTCCCGGAAGTTGCAACATAGACAACATATAGTAGAAGATTTCAGGAAGCGCCGTTCCATACTGTTTTAGTGTCTCCGTTGACGGCGAGAAGAGAGCATCCGAGCTTCGAAGTTGTTGAATGCACTTCCATTTCTGCTAGGTCTATAGTATATCTGACTCGGAGGTGCAAGCTTGTACATATCACAGTAGAGGTGCGGTAAATACTGTGCAGCTTTGTCACAGAAAAAGAGTCCCACACATGTTATGCTACCTAGGTGCTAGAGGACCAAGTGTTAGGGCAACACTACACACAACAAAGGTGCACAGGTTCTAACAAGTAAAAGACAACAAGAGGAAGGGTCAAGATGACTAAGGAGGGGTCACACTGTGAATAGTGGATATCCTGAGAGAACTCAACTGAGGTCTCTAGGTCTATATTGCCAGGTATTTATACACAAACATTCTTGGTGCACAGACCAAGCAGTGCTACTTTAGGGGTGGTCTAATCTATGGCTATCCTACTAACCGGAGTGATGGGGAATGATGATGTAACCCCTTCTAGAACCTTCCACTTAGTAATGATTACCTAATGATTACCTAATGCCCTACTGACTAATGACTACCTAAGCAATGACTAATCCTCTTATTATATAATGATTATGTAAGAGTGTCATGAAAGCGAAATTAAAATGAAAAAATGTCTATATCATAACACCAAGATGAATGGAAGTTCCAAGTCGATTCGGCTACAGCTGCAATCCAAAATAGCAGCCACTGAGTCATATTACTTGCCTTGCCATCTTATTACAATGTAATGTCAACTCCAAGTCTTCAATCAAACCTCGTGCTGTTCACAGTGCCATTGTTCACATTGTTTTCATCTGATGCTTGCCGTTGCAACGTGGACGTGAATCCGTTTACTGCATGGTGGAAGTCATTCTTCAAGATAAATAAATCATTCAAAGTCTGAATTTGATTCTGGAAAGCACTCAGAGCTCGAGGCCAGGCTTGCCTTCATACTCTCATCAGCTCGCTCTACAGTATCATCAGTCTTTAGCTAGCGGGAAACGCTCAAATATTCGTTCTGTCATTTCAGATCATACCAAAAATGAAGGACAACAATTTAAACAACCAACCCCAATGCGCTGAAGTTATCCCAATCATCGGGACGCCTCTCTCGAAGAACATTAACAAGCTAATTCAGAAAGCACAAGAGGGCAGTAAGCTCTTCGAATCTGTCAATGCCACGCTGGCGGAAGTCTCCAGAAAGGCTAGGAGCACTGAGTACGAAGGAAGTGTCAAACATCTCTTGAAAAAAAAAAGCAATAATCTGAGGAACATCAGGAAAAACATTTACTATACTAGAAGTGATGAATTTGTATAGTACTCCATAGTACTCCATAGTCCCCACCAACACCTATGGAACCTAATGAGTCTATGTGGTCTATATAGACCGCATAGTTTCTATAGTAATGCAGGGAACTAGTATAGTACATTACATCTTGGGAAAGAGATGATCCTACTGATGCATATATGCATGGAATTCATGAGTAATTGCACTGATCTTAGGTATATGGACACAATAAATTCAATTGCACCATAGGAATGTAAAATAATCCAAGTAATAGCCAAAAAGCGAAAACCTGCCCACTGACCAAAACTCGAAAATGGAGTGGTGGTATCTTCCCACACCTCAAATTAGATATGCAATAACTTGGATATGACAAATAATACTATGTACATAAGTACATATTCTGTATTGTGTAGTTGCTTGATTACTTGATGATGAAACATATATAGTGTAGAATGTGCATATATGCATGATTAATAGTTTTAGAATTTCCATTTAAAACTATGGAAACTATATTAGACTGTATAGTGTACCCTATATAGTATGTATAGTACTGTATAGTTCTGGCATGCAACTATATAGTCTCACTAAAAGGGGACTAACAAAGGCAACTATGGAACTATGCAAACTATCTAGTGCTATATAGACATTGAAATTTTTCCTGATGAAGGTCTGCCAAATTATTTCTTTTTGACACACAACTCCCTGCCTCTCTTTCTATTATAATTGTTGCTCTTAGAGCATACATTTATTATGTATCACAGGAAACTCGACAACATATTTGGAAGTCACAAGAAATAGTTATGCAAGCGGCTGTTTTTATTGATAATATGTATCCTTATTATTATGCGGAAGTACGTACGGCTCATGTAAATAACTGTTATTACATTCAGATTATTATTTCAGATTTCATGCTTGGCCTTTCTCAAAAACCCAGAGTACTCTATCGCTGAGAAGCAATTGAAATCGATTTTTATACTTCAGTATGGTCTATCATTATTTGTTTTGCGTCTGGATCTATCTACTAAAACTTCCTTCCTTCTTTTACTCTCTTTCTCCGGTACAGTTGATCGCGGAGAAGTCCGTGTGCGCACATAAATATAGGGACAACAACTCTTCTCTAAGAAACAGAATAGCAGACCTGCCTTCTAATTTTGGAGAAGAAATCGCGGAGGCGAAGGAGAAGAGAGAAAGACGACAACAAGCCCACAATGGATGTCATTGAAAAGGAAGGAAACAAGTTGCAAGTGTGAGTCTAAAAATCTTATCTCACACATGTACGTAGTCGAAGTGGCTCATCCTTGTAGTTCTGATGGATATGAAAAGACCGTAAGTGGTCTTTGACATCTTTCTTGCTTTCTCTGTGGTTAATATCGACCTGACTTCGTGGTTTTTCTGTTCTTCTATATTCTGCTTTCGATGGCTACTATAGGCACTGGTAACGCAGGTGGTGTCTATCGCAGCGATTGCTGTGACCGGACCAGTGGTAGGAGAAAAATTATGATTATCAACGGAAATATAATATTTATCAGAGACGGTGATAGGGCATGGGATTCTTTGCTGGGGTATAGTTGCTCAGTTTGTCTGTGTGAACCGTACGTTCAAGAAAACACTCAGTGAAGTCTATCGTTCTACTCACCTTATAATATTCTTCTCTCTTTCGTCATACTCGTTTTGTGGAGAACTGGGCAACTATCGTACGTGCTCTAGAAACTTGCAAGAAGAGCTTCGAAGAAATAGGTTCAGAACTGGAGGAATTCATCAATGTGTGGAGGCTAGTAAGTACTGGACCGTTATTCTCGCAGTATTTCTTCCAGACATGACATACGAAGAGAGGAAACTAGCGCGATAGTTTTGACCACGGACAGGCAGGCACATTGTTGAATAAACTTGAGACGCAACTGAAGGGCTTGCAGCCCGAAGACATAGAACGGGTGTCTTGTTATTTAAGTCTACAAATAAAATTCGGAACTTACCATATCGCTCGATGCATAACTTTTATCCCGTTTGCTTTTGCGTTCACCGCACCACAACCATCCGCGCCGTCCACGGGCCGATACAGCTTCCGCTGCGAATCAACAAGCTTCGGGCGACCTTCTTTGATCTGCACGACAATTTAGAAAATTACAGCGCAGCAAATCAGGCGTGCTGATCTTATTGTCTGAGGAGGAGGAGAAGGANGGGGGATTATAATGGGGACAGTGCTGTCGTTCAGGAACTCGTCTGTCTTTCTGTCCGCCTGGCTCTGAACGAATGGCCTCATAATTTTAGATCTTGCCGTTTTTGGTTTCCTATTCGGCATTGGTTGCGGGAGATGAATGCATGTTCTCTTTAGTGTGAACAGTACTGTCTTTCCTTGGGTACCACGGTAATTGATAAATTTGCTTGAATTCACATCGTTTGCAGCGTTCTCCGGGTTCCCATATACGCAACTTTATTGCCAGTTCGTGCGTTCGCAAGACACGTTGCCCTCATTCCAAACCTCGTCAGAAAGTTATAGCCACACCAATCCATCAACATCCAGAGACTAGCTAGCATTAACGTTTACGCGACCCAAGGACCTGAACGCCGGCTCACATAGCGTGCACAATACAATGCAGCGCCTCGGTCACAGTTCATACTTATGAAGAACTTCGATGATAGACTCTGCTTAAACTTTGCTTAGTCTCAGAGTGGAGCTTGAGCTTGCGCCTCCCAAGCTATCAAGTTGTGCTTCTACTAGCCAACAGGTACCGTATATTATAAAAATCGGGTTTCTGTAGGTTCGGCCCGGGACTTAGGAGAGAACTAGTACAATCTCCCGATGTCCGAGACGTGCAGCGTTGTATGAGAAATGATTTTTTGTTTCGACGCGATCCGAGCCCCGTTGACACACTAGGATAGGTTCGGGCGTGCGCAAACTCAGAGCCAGCTGCCAGGAACTCTGTATGCATTTTGCCTGTCAACACAAACGCAAATTACCAGGGTACTACCAAGCAAAGACTGGAAACGTTTCTGGACAGGTCTCAGTGACGTAAATAAAGTAGTGCTGGCAATACTATGTATATTCTAATCATATTCGCGACTAACACGAAAAGAGTCAAGTCTCGCACGCAAGATATTTATCCCCGACGACGTTCCCCATATGCATAGTGACAGCCTTTACCTACTCAAGTACATGATGTGATCTACTTATTGAATTCGGTTCATTAAAATTAAAATTAAAAGTCATTCAAGTGGCTTCCCTTCATGCATATATACAGCGAGGAACATCGGCGCGGTCGGCGCGGTACCCTCGGAACGGACAGTAAAGGTAAGGGAAGCACGCCACACTCACTAACTAGTATTGCCTCAAGCCAGAGAGATGCCTCAGAGCCATGTTCCCATAATGAATGCTCACTCAGGCTGTCACCCCCGCCGGCGGTGTATTAATTTACAACGGCCAAGGAAGGCAGGCGAGGGTGCCAGAGAGTGACAGTGAAGCACTTCTATTACATGCACATTTGCTTTTTCTTATTGTTGTATTCACACACTCGATTTTAAATCGCAAAATAAGGAAGGATCACTACGACCATTCTCGTTTTCTCACTGAGCAGTAAGTAAATTGCCGAGGTTGATCAATACCGGCAATCACGGGCTACTTTGTCACCCATCCATCTGTACGTAATGTTAAGCCACAATATTATTTAACACTCAGAGAACACCACATCTTCTATCTAATCTAACAGCGACAGCAAATATTAAAGATCATCGGGGAACATCTTGAAGTCCTCGATTACCTCTGAGAGCTACATTACCATCACAGCATAGAACAGAACGTTGTCGGCGTATATATCTAAACTTGAACGTGGAATCAGGATTGCAACATTGCAACATTGTAGAGACAAGAGGGCAAGGACAGGAATACAGACTTGTACTGTATATACTATGAATGGAATGCAACAGACGTATTGGGTGAACTGTAATGGGACAGATGGAGTGGACGGATGGAATGGACGGATGGATGGATGGGCGGATGTAGCAAGTACAGCAGTAGCGAAGANTTTTTACGAAGGTAAAAAATGTGGCTGAATTGATGAGAGCGGTGAACAGGAATGCCAAAGGTGATTATTTTTAGCACAGCAGTAAAGAGAAACAAAGAAAAGATTATGAGACAGACGAGAGGTCGGACGGATAGACAGAGACAGACAGACAGACAGAGGATAGGCGAATCAGGAACGGGGTGAACGCGTGAGTACACAGAGAGCGTATCAGATAAGTCGCTGTTCGGGTAGTTCGAACAAAAAAATGGGAACAAGTTAAGAAATAACAGAGCGAGGATGCATGCTGGAGTCAATGAATGAAGATAAACAGAGATGGGAGGGTCTAGGGAGGGAGCGAGGGGTAATTAGCAGCAGCACCCTGTGCTCATTATGCCCATCTAGAGCCTTAACGCAGGCTTTACACTCATCCGAAGGGAGAAAGGCCCCTATCCGATGAGGTGCGTGGTCTTGAGGTTTGCGCGCAGAACCATGTCCGCAACTGTAAAACAAAGAAGTCAGTTTAGCGAATGAGTAAAGAATGCTCAGGATCAATGATNAAAAAAAGGATAGCCTTTGGAAACAAATACATGTTACAAAGGAAGAATGTAAAAAAAATNAAAAAGAAACAAATTAACCCATAAAAGCAGAAGACTAATAGAAGCCTCAAAGCTCAGCGGGTTAATAACGGACCGAGGTCGGGTAATAGATCATGAAGATGTAGACGAAAAAAAGAAAGAGAAAAAAGATAAGCGGTGGATAAACTCAGATTGATAAATTGAAAAAAGAGTTACAAAAGCCACGGGAGAAGTGAGTTTGAAGATGATGATGAGTGGAAAGAGAAAGAGGATTTTGATCAGATGCAAAGTAATAGGGCTCGGCGCCACGCCAATGCTTAATGCTAATGACCACAGAGAAAGGCCGAAGTGCAGACAGAGCACAGAAACGGCTAGCACATGATCACAATGACAGTAATTAGTGGCGCACCCAGCAAGCAAGAAAATAAGGGTAAAGCGACGAAGCTAACGAAGACAACGCAAGGGAAAAGTCAGCCACAAACGGCACCCACGATGGGATGGATGAACAAATGAACGAACTCTACATGCACATGCACATGTGCAGTGAGTCGGCAGAAAGAAAAATAGGCTCAGCTGTCCTGCGGCCATGCCTGACAAGAGCTTATCCGAGTAGACGGAAGACTATCGCACCCTATATCTAATCGACACCGCGCCCAATGCGTGCGGACGTAAGAGGGGTACTACACGTCACTCGCCAGTCCTCCTTATCGCTGAATAGCGACTCATGAGAGGGCAGGCAGACGGTAGACAGTCAACGGGTGAGTACCAGATACCGGACGGGTGTAATCAGTGACCTCACTCAAGGAGGCAGCAAAGACGCACGCCCTGCGGCTACTGGCATAAGCTTGTCCAATAGAGCGCGAGCGTTCGAATGAACGCGCGGGTTATGACCAATGAGAACCGACGAACGAAAGAACCGAAAGACATGAATAGCACGAAAAGCACGAAAAGCACGGAAGAATGAGAAAAACGAAGTTAAAGAAGACGGAGGGTGCAACAAAAGTCAACAAGACGACAACGGAACTCATGCAGCAGCCCATCAACTTCCTTTGTCGTCATCTCGGTCGTGAGGGACAGGAGAAATTACGAGGTCAAAGAAGGCAAAGAGAGGGAAGAGGAAGGAAGGAGAAAAAAAAACGAGCGTCATTTGACGCTATGGCGACGCAGGAAGGACAAATAGGCGCGCACGAAGATGAGAAGAGGCAAGAAGCAAAAGGAAAAGTAAGTATAAAGTGGGTAAAACAGAGGGAGTGTAATATGGTATAAAAATAGGAAAGAAGGGGGAAAAAGGTACACGCACCGTTTTCAAGTATGATCGCCGTCGTTTTCGTATCCTGCAGGGTCAACGAAAACCGCAAAAACAAGAAAAGAATCAGACAGCTGTCAGTAACAAAGTGAAAAACCCACGCGGAGCGGCGCAACAGAAAAAAGAAAAAGGAAAGATGAAAAAGAAGTAAAAAAAAGGGGAAGAGTTCCCCAGGATAAGTAAAAAGATAGTCAAAAGAGGATAGTATAGAAGGTGCTTTGAGCGAAAAAAAAAAAGAACTTCATCGCCGATGGAGCGAAAGAAGGTAGATATGAATGTGAGGAGAATAGGATAGATTGGATGATGGTCGAGAAGGCGGGGCGTGCGTACGTATGCGTACGTGTGCATTTGTGCTCGGATNAAAAAAAGGAAAAGAAGAAAGCGGGGATACCAATGTTCGTCTTCGTAGATTAAAAATGCCAAATTAGGCTTGGCCGGGGCCCTGGGCCCTGGCACGCGCGCGGGTGGAAGGAAGAATGAGTGCCAAGGCAACCACGCACCGTGACGGAAGTGAAGTGGCTGTAAAATTGACGCGCGATGGGTGAGTGGTCGTGGTGGATGTTGTAGAACTTGCGACGTAGGTCTAGCGGGAGCATTCAAATGTTAGTCCAAGTTAGAAATAGAACCGTTGGAACTAAACAGAGTAAACAGCAGCGGAGAGAAAAAGAAAATTAACAAGCAAAAACTCACAATCACTAGCATGTTCAAAATCATTCGGCCGGTCTCCATAACTAATCACGTACTTCCCAAGTCGGATATCCGCCGCAAGCTTTGCGCGTAGCACATCGCACTTGTTCAGAAACAGCACCAGACTCGTCTTGGCCAGTAATGGGTTCGAGACGACGCTTTTCCAGAGCAGGACGGAGTCTTCCTGTTTATGTTATTTTGTTTCAGTGATAATAAACAATTACTTGAGTCTTAAGAGTTGGAGACGTACCAACCGGTTTACACTATTATCCTCCATAAGTACCTGATCAAAGCAGCTAATCGGTGCAAGGAAGATAATCGCGCTCATGTCGTCGAAGAACGGCACCCATGCAGCTGCATACGCATTTCCATATTAAATGATAAATAGAAGTAAAAGAAGGGGGAAAAGATATATTAGCATAAGCGCGTTCTTTCGAAAGTCAAGCAATGCAAAACGGAGAGGATAATGAAGTATTTCTCTTACGCACCTCGCTATAATTGGATAGAGCATTGAGGATCATTTGCGTCATTTGCGTCATGTTGGAAGGGTGGATTAAAATCTCATAAGGAAAGATAGAAAAGCGACGGACCAACGAGCGCTGTCCACCAACATCATATACACGCCAATCGTGGCTCACTGAATTTCCTATAATAAGATAAAACAGTTCCTCAATTAGCTCTCAGTTCCCCATTCTCCTTTTTTCTATTCCTCTCGATATCACTTCGGAAGAAGAGGAAAAAACAGACCTGCCCGCATCGTAAACCTATATTCCGTCACGCCGAGCGTCTTGAGGCGCGCTTTCAGAATATCATCTAAGCAACCAAACCACAGACAAATTCCTTTTTAGAATCCCTTCTCTTTCTTTTCTTTTCTTATTATTTTGAACTAGGGAGCAAGGGAGACTCACCGTCGGTTGGTAGGTATGTGAGCGACGTAATCCGATCGAGCGAGTCTAAGAAGCTATACCATCAAAAAAGGAAAGGGAAAAGAGATTAATAGTTAGTTTGAAAAAGGAGTCAAATAGAAGAATAACAATAATGAAAAGAAATATATAACCAATAATAAATATAGTAACGATCAGAAGAGAATATCACTCACAACCCAGGCATCTCCTCTAACCTCAGTTTCCTCCTGCGCAGTAGTGCGCGCACACGTGGGTCCACCCAGAGCTGCACGAGGTCCGGGCCGCAGGCATGCAGCATGCGTGTGGGGTCCCGCGGATCGGTCCAGTCGATGCCGTCGTCGCCGATTGAGTCTTGATGAAGTAGGAGAAGAGGGAGTAGGGATGTTAAAATCAGTGTTTTGTATATTCGAGTTGGCATATCAAAATTTTAGAAATAAGAATGGAGAAAGGTAAGATATAGGATATGGGATTGGGATTTCGATAGAGTATGACAAAGAATAGGAAACTCACTTTTCTCTGAACTCGCACGCGCCGTCGAAAGTACACGCGCAAATGCCGTCTTCCAAGCCGAGCCCGCGAATACAGACACCTCCTTTCCTCCTGCACCACCCGCAGCGACGCCCGCACTCGTGTCTCCACTATCCAAAACACCCGCACCCTCCATACCTCCATTCGAAGCCGAAATCGCTCCCGCCGACCTCGACGCCGGCGCATGCGTATTCTCAATTTCCCTCAACGACGCTCCCGCAGCGGTCGCGGCGGGAATAAGGCGCTGCAACAGGACGTCCTCTGCGTGGAGGAGCGGGATGAGGCGCTCGCGCAGGGCGAGATGAGCGGGGGTTATCAAGCCTCCCATCCCTCCTACTCCTGGACCTCCTAACCCACCTATACCTCCACCCGACCCTGCGGGCGACGAAGAGGCAGTCTCGTGCGCGGGCGGGGGTGACGAAGGCGGCGTCTGTACTGCGTAGGTGTTGCTCGGATCTGAGGGTGAGCCCNGGGGAGCCGGGGGGGTGTGAGCCTGGGGAGCCGGGCGAGGGCGAGGCTGAACCGGATGACAAAGGCGCATTCGTGTCAATATTGATAGACGAAGCGTCGAGGATTGCGTCGAGGACAAGGCGCACGGAGCGGACGACGTTGAGCTGGACGACGGCACGCCAGGAGAGGCGTTCTTCGCGGAACGCACGCGGGGAGTTCATCAGTTGGAAGTCTGTTTCCCCATTGAGATCAATATTTCATACGGCATAATAAAAGACGTGAAGAACGCACTTTTCAGTGTTGTCGATTTGCCTGTTCATTTTCATATTTTAAGAATTTATTTGTATACCGGAAGGATCGGTCAATGCGAGCACGAAAAAACCACGCTCCAGACGGAGATAAAGAAATTGGTGGGACATACCAGACTCGCTTTGCCCTGCTCGCCATCGAACAACAACCATTCATCAGCACCACGACACTCCTCACAAACACCCCCGTCCCCCAACGCCATGACTCACCTAACAGCAAAATCTTGACCGGCTTGGGCCCCTTCTTCTCCGCAGCGCGCTGGCGGTTGAGCTCGTCGTCGATCATGTCGGAGATGCGCTTTGCCTCTGCGGCTGCGGCGAGACGGACGGAGCGCTGTGCGGGTGACTCGCCGGGCNGGGGGCGCAAGAAGACGCGTGAGGGGGTCGTCTGAGGCAAGCATGCGCTGGCGCTCGCGTGCGGGGTCGCGGTCGTCGTAGACGACGAGGTGGGTGTCTTGATCTAANGGGGGGACGACGGGAGGCGACCATTGCGATTGCAGGGGAAGGGGAGAGGGAAAGGAAAGGAGAGAAAGGAGAGAGATAATTATCAGTGAAGAGGGAAATTGAGAGGCGCGCTGATCCCCCGGCGACGCGTTAACGCGCTTCCTTCTTTTTGCCTTTATTTTAATTTTAATTTAATTTAATTATTATTTAATTATTATTTAAAAAATGCTGCCAGCCTCGAGGCAAGTAGAAGGATGGAAGACAGCAACGGACAACGAGGTCCCTGATTTCATTAGACTATACCAGACAACTGTAAAATACCATATAATAAAATATAATATAACAAGACTCCCGGTCCTCCGAGGCTCAATAGATGCTCGTCCAATGAGCTTATCAAAGTCGACAGGACATCTTTGTTTTTACATCTAGCAATAAACGCCATCACAAAATGTAATTATATCCCTACGATAAACCACATCTTTATCCTTTCCTCCTCTTCTTCCTGCCCTCTTCATACAACTCCTCCCGTCTTTCTCCAACCCGATCCAAAAACGCTACCTTCTCAAGATACCCTCCTCCTCTCCGATTCCGCTCCAGCTCGTCTGCGAGTGTCTCCGCAGCAGCTGCAGCCGATGCCTCCGCACCATCTGTATCACCACCACCGGAGCCAGAAACATGCGCACGCCAGTCCATAGCGGACTTCTCCAGCGTACTAAGCTTCTTAGGCTTCGTCTGCGCAGGCAGCGCCATCAATGATGTCTTGGGCTTGCGTGGCCCCGGACGCGCACGGCCGGGAACTGGCGGTGCTGGTGCCGATGCAGATCCGGACGAGGCGGAGGCTGAGGCGGTAGGCGCCTTTGATAGGGTATCTAATGCCGCCGCAGAGGTAGACACGGTAGATGCAGACATAGACGTAGACGTAGAAACACTCGTCTCTGGTGCACCCAACGAAGGCACTTCAATTCTAGTCTTTTCGTCCTTCGCCACCTGAGCTTTCCAAAGAGGCCACTTGCGCGCATCGTCTGAGTCCTCCGGAACGTCCACCACCTCACTGCAGGCAGTCAGTCAGTAAGAATACAAAGATCTCGCATAGACCATGAAAGGAGACTCACGCACGTTATAATCTCCCCTGCAAATCTATACTTCTTCTCGACCTTCGCAAGCTTGCGCTGTCCCACAGTCCCTGACCCTAACTTCGTTCCAGTCTCATTTCTGATCCCAGAGCCAGTACCACCGTGTCTGACAGAGGACTGAAAACTTTCCCAAAGAGACGCTCGCGCACTTAGCATTAGTATTACGACCCAAAACAAAATAAGTTAGAGGCATGCAAAAACTAAACAGAACACTCACGCCTTTTGCGCAATCCTCACCGCTTCCTCATGTGCTTCATTTTCTGGAGCAGCATCATCAACTACGAAAGCTGTTGCTTTCCTCTTTCCGCGCCGTTCTTCATCACTTTCTGTAACATAAGATAAAGAGCACTCAATCAGTCTTCATTGTATCCCCCCAAACNAAAAAAAATCACCGACGAAATTCCAAGTTCCAATATATGTCAATTACATACCTGACGGACTGCCATTGTCTAAAACGAAATCTGGATCGTTGTCGCTGCCCTCCGAGTCATCGTCATTGAAGACTGCATTGTTGATGTTCATATTTGATCTCGCTGCGCTGACAGCTGAAATGGTTGAATACTAGTGGTCACGTTCTGTGACTGTAAGTGACTAGTGACTCAAGTTTCTGATTTAGGTAAGCACAGTACAGTCATTCACCAGTCATATGAACAGTGAAATGTAATTGGCAAATAAATCTTACATTTATGCAAAACTAAGACTAAAATCAGAATCTTCTTCTTCTTAGCTATATCAAAGTAATATTGATGTGATTTCATTTTCTTATGATGTAGAAATAAAATACTTGAGCGAATGGGTGAATTTGGGCTTCACCAGTCAAATGAACACAAGGTTCCCACGCCGCTGAAATACCTGTTTGTAATCGTCATATATGTACTAAGTCACATAATGTGACATGCCATTTCCTCCTCAGGCTCATGATCCCGTTCATTATTCTGCAAGTGTTCTTCACTAAATATGCACACTTACTATCCCTGCTTTGAGGTCAGTTATAATTTCTGTAGGGATGCTTCTCACTGTTGTTCTCACTACATAACTGACTCAACTCTAAACGGAAAAATTCTCAATTTTTATTTATGTATTGTAAGGTTGGAGAAATTAGAAATTGTAAATTTGAGTTTGAAAAGTCTGCCTTTGTAGTTGTTTGTGTCATTTCCAAATCCAGAAAAAATCTAGTTTGCAGAAATCCTGACCGATTAATATTCTCATCAAATTTTGTCGCCGTGACCCTTTCCACTGTTTAATGTTGGCGGTTGCGCGTCCGTCTCACTTGCAACACCGGCAACTTCAACAATGGTCGAGAACGTCAATAGCGGCGGCAACTCGCCTCTTCTCTTNCCCCCATAGCGCCTGAGCCTACACTTTCGACTGTGCACCGCGGCAACGCCTTCGAACTGCGCGCTCTGCTCCTCTTGCGCGAGCTTTCCATGTCCCTACGACGCATTGGCGGCAAGGACGACGGCGGTATCGACCTATGCGGCTGGTGGTGGCTCCCGCCACTGTCGTCGTCATCATCTTCTCTTCCCTCACCATCGGGTATGCGAGACGACCTGACGGTCATCGCGACAAACGAGGAGGGAGTAACGCGACGGCGTGTGCGCGTGATCGCACAATGCAAGGCGGAGCGCAAAAAGCTCGGTCCGAACTACGTACGCGAAATGGAGGGCGTGCTGCACCGGCATCTGCACATGCCCAAGGATACGGATACACAGCAGCTAGTCGTCCCAACCGTAGCGCTCCTCGTCTCAGAGTCCGCATTCACCAAATCCACCGTCCTGCGTGCGCTCTCGTCACCCTTGCCATTTATGCTCCTCCACCTCCCGCGTGTTGTGTCGGATGCATCTGACGTTGATTCCAACGGTGAATCCGATACGGGGACGTTGGACTCCTTCGGCTCGGCGATCTGGAACCCTGCGCTTGGCGGACAGCGTGGTATCTTAGCGGGGGATATCGACTTGCGCTGGGAGCTTTCAGGATCTGTGGGCGGTTCTAGACGTCCATCGCTATGGTGGCGTGGTACCCGCCTCGAGAGCTGGGTGCCTCCCTATGAGCGATAATCCAGGAATAGCTTGTGAATGAAGTTCTGTGCTTTCTCACTGGATTCAAATACCAGTAAGAGTCTTACTAGGACGATAATTGTGACCATCACGGGCGAGCAATTCTTTCGTTTCCTTACTTTTACAGTCGAGCCCTGCTTACTTCACTGTGACAGGAAAGTGAAATATCCTTCTTCTGCCCCCCCCCCCCCCCCCCTTTCTTCTGTACTTATCTTTTGAAGGAGAGCACAGCATTAAGTTGCTTCGAGTTCTATAGTGGCACTGGCCCTCATATGGGTTAAACGTATGCACGATCGTCATCCATACTGTCAAAATATAGACTCGACATCGCTTTCATTACAGTCTTAGCATTGGTGGCATCAGCAGGGGTCGCCATAGACTCATTGGGCATCTCAATGCTCCAAAGGGTGATATACAATGGACAGAAAGGTGTTTCCCTGAGGGAAGATTGTCGTGTCCGATATCCCCAGTGTGCTTAAGACAGTGATGGATTCTTCAGAGCAACTTATGAAATTTAAAGATAGTCTTGATAGATTTTAGATATACCTATATTCTCGAACCGTTGCCCAAGAACATCTTTTGGTCTACCAAAGTCAGACCGGAAGCAAAACAAGAAGACGCTCAATCAAGATTGAACTTGAACGCACGGCAATATACAGCCTGCTGGCCATAGAATATTAGAAATGTTTATCTTGTCAGGATCAGTCACATACAGCCCGGCACAAGCACCCAAAACTCTATAGGAGAATGAAATCGATCTTACTGACGAGCCTATTAATATTTATCGTGGCGCTCTGTGCCAGCATGGGTTTGTCCTCCGGCAAACTAATAATGCGTAGCTGTCACGTTGGGACTCAACAATCTCTAACTTCAAGTTCCTCGTCGAGCCTGTACAAACTCTTTATCTCTTTCCCTCAAGCCGATGCTGCTCTTAATGGTATTTTAGATGCTGAATACCGTGATTTTAATGGTTCGAGAAAATAAAATCATGATCTCGACACCCACAGCAATCGGTCATTGTATCAGCATGCAAAAAAAGATGCCACAACATCTTATATATATATATATATCAACTTCGTGGATTAAGAACTCGAAATCTCTATGTGCATGTGCTCCAAGAAAATCGTAACGGCCATTTATGCACAGGTCACGGATGCCTTCGATCATGACATCCAAATGCACAAATATTTTATTTGCCTGTAAATGAGGGAGGCAACGCCTGCCAAAAATGTAAGAGCTTTGTAATCTGACAAATGATCGGCACCTGCCATATCCAGAAATTTTGGTGGCAAAAATTTACAGCCTGTCATTTCAACACAACCTGGCCGTTTCTCTTGCTCTGTACACCATTTTTCTACATGATCTAGTGCTTTTAACAGATATATACCTTCATAGCAGCAGCTTAGTAGCTTTGGAACAAAAATTAAATGCACACCTTAGATAAAATAAATCAGAAAGTCGGCACTATACACTTAAATTCACACCAAGTACCTCAGTGTTTATATGTGTCTCTTGCCATGATTGACATGTGGCTTCTAACACAGGGTACCTCTAAGGCTTGCATACATTGAATGGTATAGACCCTTCACCAGCTGGGATAAAGATACAAATCTCTTTAAGGTCTCCCCTTCTACACATAATCATCAGCCCAATGCAGAAATTATTTCTCTGGATGTCATTGTCCAAAGCTGTCATTTAATTCCAAAGTTTGGGACTACCAAAGGATGACTCTTGGAATAGGACTAATGTCCTAGATGATTGTAATTCTTTCTTTCTTAACAGATATGTAGACTTACATAGTTTTATAATGTTTAGGTGGAGTGGAATAGGATGATGTAGTAGGTACTAGGTTGTAGATTATCTGTGATTCAGGAGTGTTATTATGAGGAAATATACAGAGCTACATAGTTCATAATGGGGGTTAACATAGTCTCCATAGATCCCAGTAGTGGCTAACAAGGACTATACAGCACTATGGATGTGACCCATTTACTAGTATGATATTTCTTTTTCCTGATGTATTCTTTGGAGTTGGATCCTTCATCTTCTTTGGGAGGGTCCACTTCCTCATCCATTGACGATCCTTCCATTTCTGCTTCTGCAATCCTGAATCTAAAGCTGAGGTATGAGTTTCTGGCCATGGTAATCAGGAATCTTCTGGATTTTCCTCAGGTTTCCAGGAGAGGGGTCCTGTGGCATTGTCAGGCTAAAAAGGGGTACTGTCTGTAATTGATTAGAATTACTGGACTTGGGTACTGGCTCTTTTTACTGGGTCAGCTGGGCTAGTCTTGCAGTCAAGCACTTTTCCCAGGTGTTTGTTAGGACTGCACTATTTGCTGTGGTAATAGTGTAGAACGAGTGATAGATGATAGAGTTAACCTGACTAGCTTGGTAGTTTAGAGGGGTTCACTCTTAAGTGTATTAGTTATAGTGATGATAGTTAATTGAATTAAACTGAGGTTCTAGGAGTGCTACCTTGCCCTCCTTTTATACTGTACAGAGGTGACTGTCACCTGCTCTGCTGCGCAGTGTGGCTTTACTACTTATGGCTATCTAGACTGTGGTTACTGCACATTGCTGTGCCTTGGTTGCTGCGCATGACTGTGCTTTGTCCTTATGACTTGTGGGCCTCTCCCTATATGGTCATCCCTTGCTGCATGCAGCTGTGCTTTGTCCCTATGACTTGTGGGCCTCTTCCTAGTGGTCATCCCTTGCTGCACACGACTGTGCTTTACTGCTGCAGCTGCTGCGCACTATAGGTCTCTTCCTGCTTTGGTCAACCTTCCTTATGTCCTAGTCATCCTTCCTCCTTCTGTACTTCTATTTCCTCTTTAGGGAATAATGCTTTGCTAGAACCTTCCTGTCTGTTCACAGCTATTCCCTCTATGTCTGCATATGGCTTCCTGTGGAGTGCCTGTGGGGTTCCACCTTGCTCGAATGTGTTTCCCTTCTGATAATGGCAATGTGGCCAAGTGCCATGATTGTCGTTTCCATGTTTGGTTTGTGGCTTGATAGCTGTGTTGGTTCTAGTCCTAATTGGGTTGGAACTTGTTACAATTTCCTTACCTTATCCCATCACATCCCCCCCGCTTATCTATCTATCTCATCACATCACTCCGCTTATCTATCCATCTCATCTCATCACTCCACTTACTTCAACAGTAGCCCCTGTATCACCTGATCACTTGTTCCACCAAGTTCCATACCCTTCTATGCTGACTGATGCTCATCCTTTGCTCAGTCATCCTTTCCATCACTTTCCATCCCCTTCTACCCCTATGTACCAGTAGTATATAAGGCATGTACTCAGAGCCCTAAAGCCCTAAGCTTGAGCTCTTCGTTCTCATAGCCAAACACCTTGTCACCTAGCCCACCAGTGTGCTCATTGAGCCTCATCAGTACCAGTCAATCCTCTCAGGCCTTAACTCGGCTCTCTGCTTACTTGCCACTTTGTTCTTACTCGTCACCTTGTCACTGTTATAGCCTTTGGCTTAACAGTAAACAAGTGAAGTCATGAGTAAACAAGTGAAGTCATAGTGTCAACACATGGTGGGAAAGTAATCAATGATAAGTGTGCACCACTGCTGAAAGTGTCTGCAATGCCACTGTACACCACTACTGGCCTGGCCAATTCATGTCAGACCCAGCCAACTGGATGGTCCAAGTCAGTCCAGACTGGTCAGCCCAACCATTTTCAGTTCAGACATAGACTCTACCTTACCTTACCATTTTTTTATTTTTATTTTTTTTTGTTTTTCCCCTCCTCTCTGGCCTTTTTCAGAAATAAAGTTTGGACCGGCCCTGAAGTACTCCCAGCCACAAAAATNAAAAATTNAAAAACCACAGCACTCAGGATTCCCGCGTGGTCCCCCACCGTGGTACTAACTAAGCGGCACTCCGGTTAACTGCGCAGATCGGACGGGATGCGGTGCTTTCAGAG
>SGPK01000338.1:0-27375 GCA_004802695.1 Phellinidium pouzarii
TCCACCTATTCAAAAAGAAGGCAGCAGAACGATTCCCCATTGAACGACCATATGACCATGCCATTGATCTCAAACCTGACTTTGTACCCCGTGACTGCAAACTCTACTCCATGACACCAAAGGAAGAACTTGCTCTAGACGAATTCCTCACCGAAAACCTACGCAAAGGATACATTCACCCATCCAAATCACCCATGGCATCCCCTTTCTTCTTCATTGGTAAAAAAGACAACACTCTTCAACCTTGCCAGGACTACCGTGCACTCAATGAAGGAACCATCAAAAATGCATACCCTCTCCCCCTCATTGGCGATCTCATGGACAAGCTCAGAGGGGCCAAGTACTTCACCAAGTTGGACCTACGATCAGGATACAACAATATCTGCATCAAAGAAGGGGATCAATATAAAGCTGCATTCAAAACTATCCGTGGTCTTTTTGAACCCACTGTCATGTTCTTCGGCCTATGCAACTCCCCAGCTACCTTCCAAATGTTCATGAACGACATCTTTCGTATCATCATCACTGAAGAGGCCATCCTCATCTACATGGACAACATCCTCATTTTCTCAGATAACCTGGAAGACCTCTGTCGCAAAACCAATCGTGTCCTCAAAGTCCTACAAGATAACGATTTGTTCCTAAAACTGGAGAAATGTGTATTTGAAGTTCAAGAAGTTGAATTCTTAGGCATGATCATATGCCCTGATAACATTCACATGGACCCTGTCAAACTCACCAGTATTCAGCAATGGCCTGAACCTCATACTGTCAAACAACTCCATAGCTTCCTGGGTTTTTGCAACTTCTATTGCCGCTTCATCCCCAATTACTCCAGCATCGCCTATCCCCTTAATGAACTCACTCGCACCAACGAACCCTGGAAATGGAACGAACTTYGCACCAACACATTCACCACCCTCAAAAACCTCTTCTCCTCACAACYGGCCCTGCTCATCCCCGACAAAACTAAACCATTCATCCTTGAAACCGACGCATCCAARGTYGCCTCRGGAGCCRTCCTGTAYCAAGCAAATTCCAATGGCGACCTCCAACCATGTGGATTCATATCTGAAGCATTTGGACCTGCACAACAACAATATGAAGTCTACGACCGAGAACTACTTGGCATTATCCGAGGCCTTACTGCATGGCGACACTACCTCTTAGGGGCTCCCCATACCACGATCATCTGGTGTGACCACAAGAACCTATCCTACTTCCGAGCAGCCCACCGCCTCACCCCTCGCCAATCCTGCTGGAACCTCTTCTTATCCCAATTTGATATCTCTATTACCCATAAACCTGGCAAAGACATCCCTGGTGCCGACTCTCTATCTCAACGACCTGACTACAGCACAGAACCAGATGAAGAATGAACTCTCCTCCCCAACACCCTATTCATTGGCAGAATTGATGTTAACCTACACAACCGCATCAAAGAATCCCAAGCCACTGATCAACTTGCCAACACCATCCTTCGTGCTAAAACCCTCAATATCCCCTCCCCTTTCAAATTCTCCCTTGATGACTGGACCACAGACTCTGACCTTCTCCTCTTTCGCAAATGCATTTACATTCCTGACAATAAAGACCTTAAACAACAAATCCTTCACCTTTTCCATGATCTCCCTTCCTTCGGCCACCCAGGCATATTCAAAACCACTTCCCTTATTCGTCAACACTACTGGTGGCCTGGCCTTACCATTTTTNGTAAAAAAACTTTATCAATGGCTGCGCCGCCTGCCAACAAATGAAAATTAATACCCACCCCACTACTCCCCCTCTCACCCCTATACCTGCCGATCCCTCCGCCTTACCTTTCCAATCTGTTTCCATTGACTTCATCACCGATTTACCTTTGTCCAACTCTTTTGACTCCCTTATGGTCATTGTAGACCACAACTCATCCAAAGGCATCGTCTTATGCCCCTGCAACAAAACCATTGACGCCCTTGGCACTGCACTCCTCTACCATCAAAATGTCTACCACCGCTTTGGACTCCCCAAACGCATCATCTCCGACCGAGGCCCTCAATTCGCATCACACGTGTTCCAAACCCTCTGCTCTCGCCTAGGCATCAAATCCAAACTCTCCACCGCCTATCACCCACAAACTGATGGACAAATGGAACAAGCCAACCAAGAAATCGAGGCTTATCTGCGCATTTATTGCGGTACTGCACCAAATACTTGGGCCGAATCCATCCCTGACCTCGAATTTTCTCACAACCTCCAAACCCACTCCGTCACTAAAACCTCCCCATTCAATATCATCCTCGGCTATAACCCTATCCCCATTCCACCTGCCATTGAACCCACAAACCTTCCGTCCCTATCCGAACGACTCCGCCTTCTCTCCACTATCCGAAAAGAAGCACTAGCTGCACACGACCTTGCCCGACTCCACATGGCTCGCCACACTTCTCGCAACTTTACCCCATTCAAACTAGGCGACAAAGTCTGGCTAGAAGCCACCCATCTCCATTTCCCCAATCGATCCTGCAAGCTATCCCCTAAACGGGAAGGACCATTCACTATCGAACAAGTTCTTTCCCCCCTCAATTACCGCCTTAAACTCCCGAAAGCGTGGCGAATTCACCCGGTCTTCCATGCCTCACTTCTTACCCCATTTGCTGAAACCGACTCTCATGGCCCATCATTCACTCAACCGCCGCCAGACCTTATCGATGGCCACGAAGAATTCGAAATTGAAGCCATTGTCTCCCACAGTGGGAATGGAAAGCGGCGCAAATATCTCATCAAATGGAAAGGCTACCCGTCATCGGCAAATGAATGGCTCAAAGAAGCTGACTTTGAAAATGCCCCTGAAATCCTCAACGACTATAAAACCCTGCACTTCCTCTAATCATTCCCCCACTCCCTCACATTCCAAACCACAAAAACCCACATCCCCTCTTCCTTACTACACTATGCCCTCCCAACGCTCTAACCCTCGCATTCCCCACTCCTACTCCCCTTACCCTCATCATCACTCGGCCAATATCAACCACCTACATGACATACTCAATGACCCTGACCTACGCCCTGCCATCGACAACCTCATTGACCAACCCGAAAAACCAGGCCATCCAAATACCCCTGTACATCCACGACACCTTACTGTTCAACATCCATGCGCTCCGTCAACAAAGGCAAATCCTCACAAACATTATTGATACTCACTCCGCCAGCCTCCGAGCTTTCCGTTCAATGATGGCCCAAAATCATCGATCAGAACATCTCCACAATGACCAAAGCCGATTCTTCCTCAATGCGGCACTACACCATGGAGCAGCTGACGTTCTTTCTCAATTCTTCGAGGACGTCCCCACTGACATCAGCTCGGACAGCTCTCCTCCCCCCTATTGCTATCCCAAACCCGGAGACATATCCATCTGGTTCACCAGAAAATCCAATCTCCATTGTTGATGACTCAGAGGACCAATTCATTGAAGTATCAGAGACCGCCATCCAAACTTCTCCCACTTCATCACAATCAGCCAACCATGAACATGGATCTGCTGATCAGGATACTCAGGTACTTCCCTTTGGACAACACACCATTCGGATCTCCCCAAGGCCAGTAATATGCATCCTTTGCGGGGACATTGGGCACAACCAATTTACCTGCCCCTACCCATCCGACTGAAACATGTCGGAACCTGGTCTGAAATCGACCTAAAACTATACTTGTCCGCAATGACAATAAACTACCAGTGCGTTTTCTTACTATCTTTTCACAACGCCCATTATTCCCATCCGTCCTTCTGCACCAGTAAATGGTTGCCCCCTTTTTCTTTTTCTTTTTTNATGTTGTCTTAACAATTGTGGAGAATTGTTGATCCTTGAAAGGGAGGCAATGTTACAATTTCCTTACCTTATCCCATCACATCACCCCGCTTATCTATCCATCTCATCATATCACTCTGCTTATCTATCCATCTCATCTCATCACTCCGCTTACTTCAACAGTAGCCCCTGTATCACCTGATCACTTGTTCCACCAAGTTCCATACCCTTCTATGCTGACGGATGCTCATCCTTCGCTCAGTCATCCTTTCTATCACTTTCCATCACTTTCCACCCCTATGTACTAGTGGTATATAAGGCATGTACTCAGAGCCCTAAGCCCTAAGCTTGAGCTCTTCGTTCTCATAGCCAAACACCTTGTCACCTAGTCCACCAGTGTGCTCATTGAGCCTCATCAGTACCAGTTAATCCTCTCAGGCCCTAACTCGGCTCTCTGCTTACTCGTCCCTCTGCTCTTACTCGTTACCTCGTCACCATTACAGCCTTTGGCTTAACAATGCGGAGACATGAAAGGGAGCAACAGCACATAGTTCCTATGATCCGCGAAGACATACTGTGCGACCGATGCAAGCACATATACAATATGGGATGGGATGTGTACCGACTGCTGATAGCAGAAACATCAGCAGTAGCAGTATTCACCAACATGGAAATGAAGACGGAACACAAGGTATTCAGAGTACCAAATAAACCACATCTAATAGCCTATGAACACTCAATCAAGACATTCGTCTATGATGTGAAGGACTACCTCAACTTTGTATCCATAAGGATGACACTCAACAATACACCACACACAGAACAACAATGCACCCAGCACTATGTAGAAGTCTACATACCCTACAGGGTTAACAGTCACGAGATGGTCAGGATTCATAACACAAGCATTTGCGCTCAAACAATGATAGCCTTCACACAATATGGAGGAGAAGGATATACAACCAGCGATGGGAAGGTCACACAGGAAATAGACAACCTCGCCATCACACTATGGGCCAGTCACAGAAGCACAAGGCCTAGAGGACCATTTGTGGATTACAGATGAATATCCACACAACCCAACTATATGCCATATATGGTTAGTACAGAAGCCATCCCTGGATTGACAGAAGCCATCCCTGGATCTACAGAAGCCATCATTGGATCTACCTAATGATCGTCAGGACTTTAATGTCACTTAATCAGTTCCAACCCAATTAGGACTAGAACCAACGCGGCTATCAAGCCACAAACCAAACATGGAAATGACAATCATGGCACTTGGCCACATTGCCATTATTAGAAGGGAAACACATTTGAACAAGGCGGAACCCCACAGGCACTCCACAGGAAGCCATATGCAGACAAAGAGGGAATAGCTGTGAACAGACAGGAAGGTTCTAGCAAAGCATTATTCCCTAAAGAGGAAATAGAAGTACAGAAGGAGGCAGGATGACTAGGACACATGATACCAGGATGACCACAATAGGAAGAGGCCTGTGTAGGACAGCAGCTGCAGCAGTAAAGCACAGTTGTGCGCAGCAAGGGATGACCACTAGGAAGAGGCCCACAAGTCATAGGGACAAAGCACAGTCACATGCAGCAAGGGATGACCATATAGGAAGAGGCCCACAAGTCATAAGGACAAAGCACAGTCATGCACAGCAACCAAGGCGCAGCAATGCACAGTAACCACAGTCTAGATAGCCATAAGTAGTAAAGCCACACTGCACAGCAGAGCAGGTGACAGCCGCCTCTGTACAGTATAAAAGGAGGGCAAGGTAGCACTCCTAGAACCTCAGTTTAATTCAATTAACTATCATCACTATAACTAATACACTTAAGAGTAAACCCCTCTAAACTACCAAGCTAGTCAGGTTAACTCTATCATCTACCACTTGTTCTACACTATTACCACAGCAATAGTGCAGTCCTAACAAATTGAAGTCAGTAGTTCAATCCCGGATGGAGGCAAGTTTTTTTTTTAAATTATCAGGTGGGATACAACTTCTTAATCTGGAATCTGGAACTGTACAGTTCTTAGTAAGCAATTTTTTTTTGTACTTATAATGCTTTCTGAATCAAACTTTTACCTGCCACATACCATGTCCAACAGAAAAAAAATCCACACACTCCAAAAACAAAAACACTCTTGATGTGGCTAGTAGTCCAGTGACTCCTGAAGTAGCTAAGTTACAAAGGGAGCTTGCAAAGATGNAAAAAAAGGCTTACTGTGACAGATAAATCAAACCTTGCAGTTGCTGAGGAAGACAGAAAAAGGTAGCATGTATTTTCTTTGATACCAGAAATACTCCAACTGATAATCAATTCTAGAAGTCAGAGAGAGGGCTAGGACACAGATGCAATTAGAAGATAATGACAACAGTGCTAAATGTTCTGATGAAGAAAGACAAGAGATAGATGCCAACCCTGATGCTAATGAACAAACTGATGAGTCCAGTACATCAGATAGCTCTTCTCTTCAAGGTATTGGTATGTACATCAATTCATCTGTATTGTGAAGAAAAGAGTGCCATTTCATGCTTGCCCTGCCTATAGTCAAACGGAAGTGTACAGCTACCATTATTTAAACTTACAGCTTTAGTCTAGCTGCACGCATTTTATCGATACCCTAATTTATTTGAAAACCACACGGGGTTTGACTTGTGGCTTTTGTGGAAGGGCCCGGGATGGGTTTGCTTTTAGCAGCTGCAGCTTTTTATTCTTTTTTCCCCACCTTTCTTAATTTGCAGAAAAACTATCAGCCCTATGGATGAGAGCTTTGACTGATACCAGCATTAGCTGCGATGAGCACGGTGCTCGCTTCAGGGTTGTCTATTTTCCATTGGGTGTGCATGAGTATTTATCTTCGGTATCAAACTAAGTCTGCATTTCTGCAAGCCACTTACTCGAGTACCGTTCATGACTTGGAAGCGGATACAAATTTCAGAGAAAACACAAAATTAGTTTACTAGACACAGAATCAAGCTCAAGCTGCGTATTCTTGCGAGATATTCAGCGCATCTCCCGTCACTTTCATAGTCGTGGATGTTCCCCTTAGCTTACACCACCTCCCCACCCACCTCCAAACTGCACACCCCCACCTACCCAACAGCCTTGGATGTCCATGAGCGCGAATGAGGGCGGCGGGTCGCTGTACGCGTGTGTGCAGGCAGATAGATAGGGTAGATCAGTTTGGATTTAGAAATGTCCGCAAATAGAGGGGAGGAGGAAGACACGTACTCCGTGAACGTGCCCATCCACGCGCCCGTCCACGCGCCCGTTGCCGTCCCCGGGTTGAGGAAGAACTTGCCGTCGAATTCCGTAGCCTGGAACCTGTTGGTATGCGCGTTTAAATAGCTCTCATTTTGCGTCGCTGCTGCATGTGAAGAAAAGGGAGAAAGACAGACAGACAGACAGACAGACAGACAGACAGACAGACAGACAGACAGATAGAATAGGAGAGTGTAGGAAAGAGAGCAAGAGCACAGGTGAAGCAGAGAAACAACGCACATATGCGTGTGTGCCGAGATGAGCACGTCGACGTCCATTTCGCGCGGTGGAGCTGAGCGCGCTCTGGGGAGGAAGCGGGTTCAGTAAGTAACGAGTTACGAGTACACTGCGCAGCGCAGACAGAAAGCAGCGGACACACCTCGTCGTAATCACCGCAATAGAGCGCAGATAATCGAGCGTCTCCTTGTCGCACACGTTGCCGGGGAGGTCGTGGATGCGGTGCGGGATGTGCAGGTCGCCGATGACGAGGACGAGCACCATTGCTTTCGCACCTTTTCTTTTCGCTGGGCAGTGAGCGCGTCGGGCGTTACGCCGTATAATATCCTCAGACTGTAACATCCCGCTCCCCTCGCATCCCTCCCCGACACGGGCGCTGCATGAGAGTACTCACCACGCTCAAGCCGTGCAAGCTGCATGCAGAGCGAGCGACATGGTCGTCGAATACCTTGAGCGTGCGCGCGTGGGCACGGCCGAGCGCATCCCAAAATCTCTCTAGTCGGTGAAGCCTGTCTATTATACCCTTGCATTGACATTCTGTTCCCTTTACATCATATAGTGTGCACTATCACTTGCAGCTGCTAGTAAAAATGTTCAATACTAGTAAATAAAACGTCTGTTGTGTTTCGAAAACCTGTGCCTCAACTATTTCTTTCTCGACTGCGATGCCCGTTGCATTACACTAATTATCCCTTCCGGCTACCACCTTTTATGCCATTAATGTTTTGCTTTCATCCCGATGCCTAGCCGGTATGCGCAAGCTTCAAACCGTACGTGCCATAAGTAGCCTTTTTTTTTTTAAGAGTGAAATATATCTTTCAGCAATCAAATCTCATAGCAGTGTAAATAAATGTTTCATTAAAAAAANTAATTGGCTATGTCCAAAGAGGCCATATTTTTAAGTTGGGTTCCAGCTATTAGATTTTCTGAGAAGTCATGCATAAATGATCTCCCAAGGTACTCCATCCACTGCTAGATTATCAGCTTATGTCCTGATGAACGGGGATTGTAAATGCTCATTGCAGGTAATTTTTATGTAGACACAGTCCTCGGACTCTAGTGTACATCCTGTACCCACAGTGTATATGCGACCGGCAGATTCTTTTGACTTTTTGTACTCTGACTCAAGAGCATCATGTGGTCTCGGAGGTTTCGCCTCGCTACCATTCAGACTCGGAGGAGCTCGCAAGATTTACACACAGTCTACCCATGCTACTCCCATTGGTACTGAATTTGTACTGCATTTCGCGAAACAGGTATTTAAGCCGTCTGAGAACCTCCATATTCTCCAGTACTCTTTCCCTTGCACATCTCTTGCTTAAGAAGCAACCTTTACTTTGAAACACGCGCCAGAGGGGCGTGTCCCGTGAAAGAAAAGCAGCCTTTCCGTCCCGCCCCTGCTCCTTCCGAGGATTGAAAGGAAGAAGTAGGTTTGGACAGCACTGTCCTTGATGCCTCTGGAAATTATAACATTGTGTTCCCGATGCTAAGGTTTGGTTATGTATGAGTGTTGCTGTGTAGTAAGGTTTGTATATACTAGTAGTGCAAATGATTGACGTCGCGCCACGACGCGTAAACAAACCACAATCACAGGACGCGTCTTCATCACGTAAGCTGTTACACAAACAAATGCAAAGTCTTGAGTAGGCATATGAATATAATCAATTAAAAGCTATCAGAAATCAAGTAAAATCTGCAGTCATGAAAAGGGGGTGCGATACTTATGTTACAAATACATAATACTGATGGATCCATTCAGTGTAAGCAAGACGAGAGACGAAAAAGTGGACATTATGCGAAATTTCAATTAATCTTACTTCACTCAGTCATCCTCACCACAAAAAGACTATGCTGCCCACCTGCAGCCGCATCTTCAACAACCCACTTCCAGCCGAGACCGTCCAGTCGCAACTCGTCAAATTCGCGGCAGCGCACACGCCGAGGCGTTTGCTGCTGACTGACAGACTCGCCAAGTCCGAGCTCGCTCATCTGTCCTAGGCCCCATGCGTACGCGTGCCCTGTCCGCGAAACTGCAATGTTGTGCCGCGCACTCGTCGTGATATGTGCAATGGGATTCGGGACCGATCGGACGTTCGCCGGAGCTAGAGGCGGGTCGGGATCCTGCGGCGTTGGCGGAGGTGGGAAACGGATGAGCGTAGGCGTCGCGATGTATGTGAAGGCTCCGGAAGTAGATTTTCCACTCAGTGAAGAATCTGATGACCCAGCTTCTTCTAGCGCACGGATATTCGGATGGTCACGAGCTAGGCCAAGCTCGAACCCGTCGCATCGTCCACAACCGAACACGCTCCCATCATTTAAGAGAAAGATTGAGTGATGCTCTCCACCACAAATTTGTACGACCCGACGCCCACGACCTAGTATCTCTGGTGCAAAAGCACGCACTTCCGTCGGTACCCAAACGATGTCATCGTCTTCATTTTCGCTCTCGGTAGAAAAAATGCTGGTCTGGCGATACGCGTTAAGTCCCCACGCAAAAACATTGCCATCTTCATCTATGGCGAAACTGTGGTAGGATCCAGCCGCGACATAGATAATGCGTCGAAGTGGAAGACGCGTCGGGATGAGCCCATTTCTCTTCCGGCGCTCGATAAGCTTCCGTCCAAGCTCCGCATGCTCACCGTTGCCCCAGCTGAAGACTGTCCCCTCTTGCGTCAGAGCGAGGACATGATCTCCTCCACATACGACTTGTACGCAACGGCTCTCTGTAGGTAGTTCTAAAGCCATTGGATAAAGTTGGGGTTCTTTATGCACAGCTTTATAGTCAAATCCAAGAGGACCGTCACCGGACTATAGCAAAGTTTGTGTGTATTCTAAATTAAAAAAAAGGGTGGAAATAAACGCACACGAAAGCAACCCCACGCTCGTATAAGCCCTTCATCGCTGAGAGCGACACTGACACTATCGCCAACAGCTATTTGAACAGCTCTGAACCCGTCTCCAACGAGATTCCGTACGAGCATAGGTTGAGATTCAAGAATATCGGAATCGATTAGTTGGCCAGGTGCATCAGGGTCGGAAACTCCAAAAATTTGACGCCCAAGTGCGCCATTATCATTGACGCCCCAGGACCATACCTATGATAAAAAGAAAGACTAAACATTAGTTTCACTAAGTTTGGATTGTCCCCGAACCTTTCCCGCCTCATCGATGATGAGCGAATGCATGCCACCAGCACAAGCTTGCTCAATCCCAGCACCTTCCTCCATGCCGAGCAAATTGCTCTGGACGGCAGTCTCAACCCAGGCATGCGGATGCGGTTCACTGAGCTCACCGATCACGTCTGTACCCATTCCGAGCAACCCGAACTCGCCACTACCACAAATGAAAAGCTGCCTCGATGGCCTTGGGTGGGAGGCAGGGAGAGGCAGCTTATTCATTAGATGTCTGGGCTCATCATTGACACGAGCGTGTTTTTGGATGTAATGGGTATCTGGAGGGGACTGCGAACGTTCCTTCCTTTTTAACATTATCAAGTGAGAGTTAAGGATATGGACTGTAGTAAATCAGAGAACGGCTCTTGACTAGCAGACAGAAAAAGGCATGATGAGCAGAAATAAAAGTCGACATTTAAGCGAAAGACGAAGAGCAATCAATATGGCCTGAAAGGCAGGCGTCAAAGCACGTGACCCTGAGTTACAATGCTGCATTTATCCGAGCGCGCAACGGGCCTCGAGTCCAAGCTGCTTTTGTTCTTCCAAATAAAACGAATACAATGAAGTTCGGCCACAGAAACAAAAGGCCTGTTCTTATAAGCAATGAGGCTCTCTGTATACTCCCTTTTGGTTCCCTCTTCTCGTTCGTCTTTCTCTTCTGTATCTTTTCCCTAGTCCTGAGGTCGCCGGTCGACTTCAACTTGAAGCACGTCTTTCAGCTTGGCCAGTTGTCAAGCTATGTCTGCCATCTCTCCTTCGACACGCCGCTGGATGTCTCCTCCACCCGTCTATCAATATGTTCACCCTACACGAGAAGGAACGACACTTAAGCCCTACCTTACGCTTCCTTACATTCTTTCCCTAGCTTGGCTTGCGTACCCGATCATTTCGCTGCTTTTTATCGCCTTTCGCCTCCAGATTTCCTCTGCTTCCGCCCAGGATGGTGTTTCTGACGCGAAGAGCGAGCTTTTAACTAGCTGTTCTGCATCAGAGAAGGCAGCGACTGTTGCCGCGAGTCTGCCGCGTTACATGGCCATTGGTACCAATAAGCAGATTGCCTCTGCTGTGAATGACAGCATGAATGCGGCCCGCGCAGCGCTTGTGCTTGCTCTCACCATCCTTGAGGCCGTTATCAACTTCGCCATCGATATCTATCGCTCGACTTTCTTTTGCTTCCTCGAGCTTGTCGTCCGCGGTGGCCTCTCTGTCTTGATTGAAGCTGTGCAAGATGTACGTCGATCTTACTTATTATTTTCCCTCTAAGCTGCTAAGCAATCAGTTTCATAGATCAATACCTTCCTTACGAGTACATTCTCGAGCATTCGTACGACCATACAGAACGACGTGACATCCATTAACTCTGCTATTCAGAAAGCCGTAGATGCGATCAACGATGTTAACCCGTTCTCCAACATTACGGCGCCTCAGTTTAGCACTCCAGATTTGAGTTCTCTCGAGAACGTGACTCTTCCATCGTCTGTCGAAAGCTCATTGACCACACTGAACTCGTCGTTGCCAACTTTAGCTCAGATAAAGGACACCATCCAAGATATGTGAGTCAGTTTTTAACCCTTTATTGCACCTCCAGCAAAAAAAAAAANCTTAAGATAACATAGTGCGGATACTCCTTTTGAGGACTTAAAGGCAGACATCAATAATACGTTTGCTGGTCTTAATTTCAACGAATCGACGCTGTTCGTTCCAGAGCAACAGACCTTAAGCTTCTGTGGAGATATGGATACATCATTTATAGACGATTTAGGGCGTGATCTCCTGAAGGTTACGAAGATTGGCATTATTATCATCATCGTACTAGCCCTCCTCTTACTAGGCGCCCACTGCGCCTTGGAATGGTATAAATGGCGCTGCCTGCAGCAGCATCTTGAATATACGCGTCAGGCATGGACCACAGATCCGACGATGCGAAATGCGACGAAAAATAACGAAAATCCAACTATGCGCATGACGGATCATAACCTACTTGTTCTCGCTGGGAGCCAGCAGCACCCACTGCTGACGCGCATCTCGAACCAGCTATCTGCTCTGTTGCGTCTTTCCCCTTCACAACAGACAAATTTACAGTGGTTTTTTCACTACGTTTTCCATCCGCCTGCACTCGCATGCTTCCTAATAGGTTTCTTTGGCCTGATTTCCGTTGAGCTGCAATTTCTCGCCATTCGGCCACTAGAAACAAAGTACTCTGCACAAGTTAACGCGTCTGTATCGGACTTCTCAAACACTATTGCGACCTCTATTAACACAAGCATGTATAATCAGTCCGCTACATACGCAAATCAGATTAATAGCTTGGTTAATTCGACACAAACGACGATTAATGATGGGCTTTTTGGATGGGTCAACGGCACGACGACGACACTTAACGACACGCTAGTAGCATTTTATTCGGACATTCAGGACGTTGTTCAGACAGTGTTTAATGGGACTGTATTGGAAAACCCGATTCAAGAATTTGTACGCTGCATCATCGGTTCAAAGATCGAAGCCCTTGAGGATGTGTTAACGTTCCTTCACAACAATCTCGAGATCAACATTGCACCTGTGAATGACTCTGTGCTGGTACTCTCACAGTCGAGCGTGGATGAAGCGACGCAACCGATTGCGGCGGCGGCTGTTGGCGATGGCTCGAATGACTCATCGGGCCTTGTCAGCAAGCTCATATCCCGTTATGAGGCTTCGCTCAATGAAGAGCGCATCATGTTCAGCATCTTTATCGGCTTATGGCTATTTGTTGTGCTCATCGCGCTGTTAATCATTGCGTGGCACTCGTATGTCAAGCCTGGCTTAGATGCGCGGAGGCAGAAGAGGTTTCATCGCGAGCATCGCGACCTTACGTCTGTCGCCTCGCCGTTCAAGGCTGAGCCTGCTTATGCGTCGGAGAAAAACGAAAATGAAATGGTGATGGGCGACTTGCCGTCTTTCACGTCGGCATTGACACCGAAACCAGAAGGCTTTTTCAACGTCAACTTGCGCTCGCCTGGTGGTCGCCAGCCTCCTGGAAACCAGGCCGTGGTTGGCCAGCATGAACATCAACATAGTTGGGATAGCCTTCTCGACTCAAGCTCTAATCAGGACAATGGACGCGGCAAGGGATCGCTGGCTCAAGTGCATGCTGCATTAAAGAGAAAGGTTGGCCCTCCAAGAAAGTTAATGCCAAGTGGCAAAAGAGCTGGCAAAGAGCGTTTCATCAGCGACGAAGAGCGAGCGCGCATCCGAGCTGCTGAGGCAGAAGATGCGGAGGACGAAGCTAAAGAAAGAGGTTGGATGAAACGACTCACAGATGCGTTCCACAAGAAAGATACAGACGAGGAAAATTACGACAACTCGAATTCGGCTGATGCGATAGGAAGTAGTGGCAGTACAAGATCGCGTCCCAACCTCACAATCAAGACAAGCACCGCGAATACGGCATTCGCGAACGTCGCGCGCGATCAACTCCCCACCTCAGGATTTGCACCCTCTCGTTCTCCTCGAGTCGAGAATCTTCCTCCTTCCGCATGGTCGATCTCACCAGGACCACCGCAGACGTTACCATGGCTTCCGAATCTGAATACAGCGAGCAAGCGGCCCAAACCGAAAGCCAAAAATAGTTTGTCTGGTCTCCCTACCAGCCCCCGCCCCGTTCCACGCAAAAATATAAGCTTCCCACTTGACACTGCGTACGGACCATTCACCTTTCTTAGCAGCATGGGTAACAGCAGCGCCCTCGGAAGACCCAGTATGCCAGCTGCGTCCATTCCGGCGGCGACAGTCGCGCCTACCGCTCAGACTCCCTTCACTGCACAATCAGGCGTGCCATCTTATTACCATTCGACACTGCCACTGTACGCGAGTCGTGAATCTCTACTTCCAGAGAATATGCTAGCAATGCGTAGTTCTCGCGCACACAAGCGTACTTCCTCTGTACCTCTACTGAAGTCCGTGCCTAGTGGAGCTGTGGTAAAGGAGCATCAACAAGGTATATCGCATGGGCGGCTCGCCTCGATCGCGATCGACCCCTTTCGTACGCCATTTGATGACGATGCTCGTGTGGACCCTGAGCAGCCCATGAACACCAACGGTACAAAGCCTCACACGAATCCCTTTTCTCCCAGTGCGCTATAGCTCATAAATGGCATAAGCTTTTTTTGATGAATACTCTCGTTTTTAAATCACAGACTTCAAGTATTGAACAATGGGCTTGTATGTACTATATTTGTCGTCTACTTGTCGAGCTCACACAATCGTTTTCTTCACTTCTATTAACATCTCATCAATATCTTTGCATTACACACGATCCGTTCACATGTATCGCTACCGGCTGAGCCCTTTGCTTTCTGTCTGCATGTTGTTTCAATGGAATTCCGCTGGAATATTAAAATACTGTACTCAAAAAAATAAGATAAAGCTCTGATAAATTATGGGAGGGTTTGGTGCATACATCTAAGCAGTTTTCTTGACTTTCCAGGTCATTTTCTGTGTTGAAATCAACAAGGCTCATCATCCACCTGCTCACCCCCCAGCAAAGTAGCAGCTATAACTCATGCAATTGACAAGTTTAAAATAAAATTCTCTTTGTAGAATGTACAATAAGTTTTATAAATTACTTAAGAGTGCAACTTGAAGTTACAACTCCTGTTATGCTGTGACTGGGGCAGGTGGGTCAGAAAATCTGCTGATTTCAACACAGCAAATGACCTGGAAAGTCAAGAAAACTGCTTAGATGTATGCACCAAACCCTCCCATAATTTATCAGAGCTTTATCTTCATCAGGAAAAATTTCATCATCTATATAGCACTAGCTAGTTTGCATAGTTCCATAGTTGCCTTTGTTAGTCCCCTTTTAGTGAAACTATATAGTTGCATGCCAGAACTATACAGTACTATACAGTACTATATAGGGTACACTATACAGTCTAATATAGTTTCCATAGTTTCAAATGGAAATTCTAAAAATATAAATCATGCATATATGCACATTCTACACTATGTTTCATCATCAAGTAATCAAGCAACTATGCAATACAGAATATGTACTTATGTACATAGTATTACTTGTCATATCCAAGCTATTGCATATCTAATTTGAGGTGTGGGAAGATACTACCACTCCATTTTTGAGTTTTGGTCAGTGGGCAGGTTTTTGCTTTTTGGCTATTACTTGTATTATTTTACATTCCTATGGTGCAATTTAATTTATTGTGTCCATATACTTAAAACCAGTATAATTACTCATGAATTGCATGCATATATGCAGCAGTAGGATCATCTCTTTCCCAAGATGTAATGCACTATACTAGTCCCCTGCATTACTATAGAAACTATGTGGTCTATATAGACCACATAGACTCATTAGTTTCCATAGGTGTTGGTGGGGACTATGGAGTACTATGGAGTACTATACATCATTCATCACTTCTAGTATAGTAAATGTTTTTCCTGATGTTATTTTTTTTTTAATCATATGAGATATAATTTTTGCAACCACGCAAAGGTGCGTGCCGACTTTTTNGAGAGTATGTAATTTTTGCTGCAGCATACATTCCAATTTTGCCATCCAGTACTGATTGAGAAAGTAGCCTAACTAATGGGCTTTCTTTGCTGAGGTGCAAAGTGACAGCTGTAAAAGCAATTGAGTCGAAGCAAAAAAACACTTTACTGACTCCGAGTCGTAAATTCTTAAATACAAGGTCAAGTCTTTTCTGAGCAAAATTACGTTGTACAACATGTTGCTCAGTTGAGAGCTTTTTAAGGCTGCCTTGCTACTATCATTCGATTTGATTTACGATATTTGGGCTCTCTCGCAGGCTGATCTGAATGATCGACAGGCGATCATTTACTGGAGGGACGAACGAATCACGGGCACTAGCATGTACAGTGCAGATGTCAAATATCCCATCTACCAAGTTGAGACATCTTGTTTGTTGAATCGACAGGAGATCAGCAACCAGTCACCCTGGATAAGGGACTTCAATGCAAAAGCATGAAGGGCCAACTTGATATGTTACACAGCATCGTGTGAACGTCAGCTCACAAGGAAAATGTAAAGTAACGCGTAAGATGTAAAGATTTCATTGAAGTACAACAGTTTATGAACCAATGCAATTGATTGGATTAGCTCTTCCAGGTTCTTCAGTTATAGATCGCAGACCGTCAAATGTGGAGCGGCAATTCCTAGAATATTTGAACTTAGTCCACTACGCTTCCATACGCATGAAGAAAATAAGTTACCGTGCAGATATAATTTCTTTCTTTGCAAATCATACGCGACCGATGTTGTACCAGAGGCAACCTGACCGTCGTCCTCAAACATCTTAAACCACGGTCACATTGAGTAAAATTGACTGAAACTTGCATCGTCGAAAGGGACTGGGGCTGACCTTCTCGACCTTGAACTTTTCGCCAAAGTACTGGCTTTTGCCATCATTGAGTGTTATGCGGAGCGCTGAGGATGGACATGCGATGGAAGGATCGGAGAAGTGGACATTTCGTAAGAAATTTGCGTTAGGCAAACCTGGGACGCCGCTCGATTAGCAGAGTGCGTATTATCTTTTTTTACGAGACAACAAACCGGTAGCCCATACTGCTCCCGACTGGTCGACAGAGAGATTGTCCACAGGCCGGTCTGTTTGTACGTCAGTTTATGTTGCAATTGCCATCAGTATTTTGCGCGGGCATCTTACCGAGTTTTATTACATCTGTAATTACCAGACTGTTGTCCATCTGACGCTCTAGCACATACGTCAGCCCAGATCTTGAACTTGCTACGTAGTATGTTCCTTTCTGGTCTTTCGTGATGCCGTTGGCACCCAGAATGTTGTCAACGGCGATTCTGCACCCGTCTTCACGACAATAACCGACATTGGACCAAGTTAAGCCAAGGAGGCCGTCCAAGTCGAATTGTCTCGCCTGTGATACAAAGGCGCTGAGCAGAGCAGACGAAAGAGTCGAATGAGAAGAACGTACAAGTCCAGATTTCACGAACCCGTGGTCATTAGTGAAGAAGAAACTCAAATCTTCATCACCAGTAGCTACGATGTCGTTAGGAGTTGAAATAGTCGGGTCCTTGAACGTCACGACATAGTGCATCTCATCCGAACCGGGACGCGTGCGGAAGACCTCGACCAGAGAGTCCTGGCCATCCTTCTCAGCGGTCTTTGGCGGCAAGGGCGGGCGGTGGTTGATGAGGTAGATGTAGAGGTCCCCCTTGTGCTTCTTCGACGGCACCACGTCCATACCATGCACACTCAACCCATGGCTGAATTTGAACCCCTCCCTGCGCAGGGGCGTCACCTTCTCCGTCGCGGGGTCGAACACGGCGACATAGTCCGATGTCGATCTGCCTGTCGCGTTCAGCCTGTTCGTCGTCGGAAGCCAGTGCGTGCGGCTCTTCTGCGTAGAGCATGCCATGTAGACGTGCCCTGTCGGCTCATGCACCACAATTTCTAACAGCCGAGGGTCAGCCGCGACACGGGAAGATGTAAATACAGTACGCACTCTCGCAAGCCTGGGCATCATCATACGTCTTGCATTTCGTGTTCCCGATGGGCACTATGACTCGACCTTGCCCAAGGACGACGAGCCTCGGCTTCAGGTTGAATTGATAGTAACCACCCAAGACGGCTGCAAGGGCCACAAGCACAGTGAGCAACAACCTAGCCATTCCTCGGAGAATAGGTCAAATAACGGAGAGATACAGAAAGACCTGACCGCAAAAATTGCTTGCCCACGACCGTCTTCGAGTTCATCATGTGAAGAACGAAGCATACGTATAGACCGATGTTTTCCCGTAAGAAAGCAAAAAGTATCCACTTATGTACCGTGTAACATGTACGATTTGCTGTTTGCGATGAACTAAATTTGATAACGAGAGACTGCTCAAAAACTAAAAACCAAAGCTCTAAAACCAGCTATTAATGCGACATTCGATACCCCGAATGCAATAAAATGTAAAAATGTGTCCACCGTAAAACCGCATACGCTCAGGCGCTAAATCACTAAAGACAGCCTCCTCCGCCCACACCCGCGCGCAGCTCACGCATGCCCCACTTATGCTGGTAGATCGCCAGCACGATAAACGCGTGCCAGATAGCGTGCGAGCCGCCCCCGAGCCAGTCCGTCCAGCGTGAGATGCGCTCACTGTATATAAAGCGTTCCGGCACGTGCGTAACATAGAAAACAAGACCGATGATATATGAAATGAACGACGGGATGATGGGTCGGATGAACGCCATCATGTTCATGAAACCGAAGTAATAACTAAGATGTGCGAGAGGGGCTAGACCAGTGAACGCCATGCCAACGAAGAATGCGACACGGGCGGGCTTGAGTGAAAAAATTAGCACCTGATTGAAGCAGTCTGATAATAAGAAACCACCTTGTGCTTCCGGTCGTTGAACCACGTCATGAACGGAAAGATGCTGCCCGCTATACCTGTCACCAAACACAACGACAGGTAAAGCCCAGCAGCTTGCGAATGACCTGAAAAGCCATAATAAACAAGAGTACCGACACTTGCACTTATGAGCCTAGGAGAAAGCATTAATATAAGTAAATGATCGAAAGTAAGAAGCAGCTAACCATCCAATGCCAACGTAATCAACCCTAGTGGTAATTCATCAGTCAAAAACCAATCAAATCAGCCGCTCAAATCAGCTTACCTGGCACAAAGCTCCATACCTCCGTAATGAGCACAGCCTGACATGGTATGCCAAACCACGCTACTAAATAAGCATAACATGGCGAATGCAGTGTAGAATATCTCTGGCCAGTCTAAGAGAGAGGTCGTGTAATTTAGAGAGAAAGCGAAGCGTATTGCAGAATGCAAAAGGGGTATCATATGCGTATGTATATTTACTGGATCACATTATATTAATAGTGAATGTGAGATAATTATGAATGAAGAGCTTACAAGTCTCATTATGAATTGCGAATAAGGAAAGCAAGATGATGGGCCATTTGTTAAGAGGAATAAAGCTACAACACAAGAGTATTATGTTTCTGTATGCTCAAAAACGTCCTGAAAAATCACATACCGGTAACCTCTATTGACCCAAGGATTGTTTCGCCACTCCCCAGGCAGATCTACATATGTTACAAGTCGAGAGCCATTCAGCGATTTTTTGAGCGCGTTAGAAATGTCTTTGGCGGCCTTCTCCAGAGCACTGTCATGGCCATCGACACGATGGAGAACAGAGGGTACTAGATCCGATGATAAAAGTTTGTCTAAGAGATCTAAAAGTGTATGTGCCGTCGGCAATGAGGGAAACGCGCAGCTCGGGCCTGCATTCAGCGTCGAAAGGTGCGTGTGCAGCGAGTCTAAATGCCGAGATAGAACGGGTAGATAATTCATAGGCTTCATAGGCTGACTTAAGTCGACGGATATCTCCGGGAGGTGCAAACAGACACCTTGCAGCCGCGAATGCACATCCGGCATATGAAACTCTGGCATGTCTGGCAGATGCGATCGAATGTCGTCCACAAACGTCGGATAAGAGAATTCATTAAAGTGCGTCTTGAGGACCTCGACGCTACCAGCGTCGAATGGTAGATCAGGCAAATGGGAACATACGTCTGAGCGAATCCGCCGTAGCATGGCGAGAGCATCTCCTGCTAAAACTCGAGCCTCCTCGACCGTATCCTCGCCCTTATTCCTTAACGACTCCGCGAAAGGAAGGTCCGGATGGGAAAGCCGACGCTCCAGTTCAGCGAGGTGAGACAGAACCAGCACACGTACCGATGCTAGGGCAAATGCCGGAGAGCTGACAGGGAGGTCTAAGGCGGCCAAGGAAGAGGGTAGAGGGTTGCATGTAATTAGTGGCGGCGACCGGGTTGGATGCGGGCTCGAAAGTCGCCGTCTGATGCGCCGCTTCATGACCTGAACTTCAGTGAGAGCACTCATTGACATGGTGCTCTCGAACGTAATCACAAATCGATTGAGAAAGACGATAGACTGCTTTTAAAATTAAGCCTGCCCAGCCGGCCCTTCTTGTCTAGTTGAGCTGCCAAGAGTTTGTTAGGTGAAAATGGTCGTCTGAGGGCTCCGCAAAAAATTGACACGCTAACAAAAAGCGTTGACGTTTAGGAAAGTGCAGATTCTGACTGTGCGATAACACACGAACCTCTAAGGAAAAGCGCGACTGGACAAAGTCAGCTCCGAGACGAAATTCTTCAGCGAGTGCACCCAGTGGGGTATGTCAGTTCCAGGGGGCACCAAAGGGCGCGCCTTCAAGTTGTATGTCGGTCGAGGGTCGAGGACAGTAGTACTAGTGGCCGTTGGACACCACAACGCAGAAAGGGAGCCTGAGGTACTATGGGACTGAAATGCGATTATGTCAGCAGACCGCCCACGTTTGCTTGATTGTTGTTTGAACACGATTAATATTAATATTGCTGGCATTAATATTAATATTGCTCGACGCCTCGCGTCGATGCAACGCATTCTGCTCGTTGGCATCGGAAATGTACCTTTCCCTAGGACTCGCCATAGGTCTGCTCTAGCCTCTATTTTGCTTGTTCTCTGTCTTACTGTGTTGACCAGCATAGGACACTATATTCTCGACTCTGTCACGACTAGGCTTGGGCATAAGTTGTCCACCAGTGACCGTTTCAATGGCTATTTCGTTGAGGCAGAAATATGTCTGAATGGAAAACCTGTGCATTTGTCTCTCTTCAAACCGAGTACGTCCCGTCCGTTCGAGATATTCTGCACTCTGACAGCCACCTTATTCGTTTCTTCTTTTCTTTCTTGAGAACCCTTGATGAATATTCTTGGTCCCGCGGTTGGGAAAGCGTGTCGGGAGACAGTGAAGAACCCGTCGTCGATGATTGTCATACAGGACGACCTGTATCGGGAACCAGGGAGTCTGAAGATCAAGTTTGGGGGAAGTCCCAATGGGCATAATGGCATCCGCAGCATAACGAGTGGACTCAATCAGAACTCGAAATATTATCGTCTACTTGCTGGGATTGGGAGTTCTGACGACGTGAAGAGCTACGTTCTTGGGCCGTTGAGTTCGTATGAAAAGCAGTACTGGTCAGCAGGTGGCGCTGGGACCGACGAGGTGTGGGCCTCTATTGAAACGATCGCCGAGCGAATGGCAGAGGCAAACAAATAGGGCACGCTCTGTTCCTGCCGACTCTTCACCTGAAGCTGTCTCCCCGTAGGACACATTCCCTTCTGCGAGCGAAGTGCGAAGGTGGACCTGGCCGAACAGTGGTGCACGCGGTTCCGCTCACTTCCAAGCGTTCTACGAAGAACAGGACAGGCGTCATAGTCTCGTGAGCCACAATTTTTGCGCTCTACGTGCGCTTAAAAAAANTCCGTATCGCTGTAATCTCCTGTACTTAGCGTAGGTGTCTGGGCTGGCGCGCTCGGGACGGGCGAGGACGTGAATATGATAGGAGCTTCCAATTTGGTCATGCGTTAGCTCGTTTCGCCTTCTCTACCTTCTGGCCCCGCGTGCTACAAGTCTTTCCGTTCTTCTCAACAGCAACAATAAAGAAAAATCAAATACGTCGCGCTTCTGCTTTGCGTAGAGAGGTATAAAATGCTCTCAAGACCAGCCGATGCGTTAGTAGAACGTTGTCCAAGTCGCGCTCTTAAAAAATGCGGCGTTCTATGCATACCTTGAGTTCTGTTTTTTCTGCTCTTCTGCTTGCTCGTCTTGTCTTCGCGCAACCATCACCTCAAGTACAAGAAAGGATTTCAGCAGCAATCAAGGCCGCTGCTAAGTCGACTAATATTGACTACACAGCTTTCGTGAATCCTTTCATCGGAACTGGTGATTATGTATGTTTGCTCTGCTAGATATTGATTAACATACTTCACAAAGACAATTTCGGAGATGTCTGGTGAGTGATTTCTTGTGCGACAATGGAACAACGCTCACAGATTGTCTACTAAGCCCCGGTGCATCTGTTCCTTTCGGAATGGTGAACAATTACAGATGATACGATCCGTCTTAGCATTATTCTAATGCGTAAATTTGTAATTCTACAGGCCAAATTCTCTACGGATCTTACTGGTTACGCACCAGCAGGTATACCCTTGGGCATTTAATGAATTATCTCGAGAGTTCGAGACTAATTGGCCTTCAAGGATATGTTACCGATCCCACACAAACAATCCGAGGCATCAGTCCACTCCACGACAGTGGGACAGGATCATCTCTAGGTATGTTCTTTAAAAAGCTTGCACCGAGGATGAACCGGCTGGCAGTGCTAATGCTCACACTTAGGCTCTTATGGAAATTTCGAGATCATGCCGCTGCTCTGCCCGGATGGCTTCAACACATGCACAACAACTCTCGCTGCACGAGAGCGGTTCCGCAAGAATAACACAGACGGTGCGTCATCCCCCACTTCTGCCATCGTGCCGTCATGATCTCAATTAATATTCTCATGTAGATGCTTCCCCTGGCTATTTTGCGCAGACGCTAGATAACGATATAAAGATAGAGGCCACGTCGACGCGCCGTGCCGGCCTTGAACGATTTACTTTCCCGCGAGGATCTGGCAAGCCGTACTTTGTGCTCGACCTCGCAAATGACCTTCCCGCTAGCTTCAGTGGGGGTACGATGGATATTGATCCTGATATGGGGCGGATTACTATTGGAGGTCGTTGGGAACCGAGGTCTGAACAGTTTCCTGGGAATCTGCATTGTAAATGTGATCTGCGGCTTAACCTTCTCTGTGCAGTTTCGGCCCGGGCATCTTCCTCTATCAGGCTTTCGCGTGCTACGACCTTCTCGATAATGGCGCTCAAAAGCTGGACGAATATGGAGTGTGGACAGGTGACACGTATGCGTTTCTCCTAATGCCTTTAAATTAAAAATACGGTGGTCCTGTGACCGTCTGAAGCCGTCATTTTCTATGCAGCTACGGCCTTGACCAGAAAGCGCTCGGCCAAACGCACCTCAATCTGTCGGTCAATCTGATCGGCGGGACGCCCTATCAATCCGGCGCGCTCTTCTCATATGCCGATGACCCGAGCGAGGTCAATATCCGCGTTGGCGTCTCCTTCGTTTCTGCAGATCAGGCCTGCGAGAACGCGGAGACAGAGGTTGGCAATGCGAGATTTGAGAATATCATGAACCAATCGAAGGCGTTGTGGCAGGACAAGCTCAGTAGGATCGAGATCGACGTAGCGAATACGCCTGCCAACGTCACTGAGATGCTGTACTCGTCGTTGTATCGCTCATTTTTGACGCCTGTAAGCGCGAATTTAGTTATACTGTTCTATATGTATGTTTAATGTTTTCAGAATAATGCGACGGGTGAAACGCAAGGCGCGTTCGCCAATACCACAGCGCCGTACTTCGATTCTCTATACTGCAGGTGCGTTCACTGTGCACTTTGAAATAATGCCATGTGCTTTTTGGCTAACAATGACTGCGAATAGTTGGGATACGGTATTTAGTTCAGCAGGCATCTTAAATGTCAAACTGACATTGCAACACAGTTCCGCACGTTCTATCCTCTCATGGCTCTAACTTCGCCCACTGACTTTGGCGACATCGTCGCAAACTACATTGACGGATGGAGACAGACGGGGTGGATGCCTGAATGTAGATCTAACAATATGCCGGGTTGGACACAAGGAGGTCAGATATAACACTTTAAATAGCGTTAAATACTGACATGGCCATTTCTGTTTACTACTTTCCAGGCTCTGATGGCGACAATATCGTCTCTCACTTCGCTGTGACTTACCATAACGAAGCCGCTGAGCTCGGCGTAGATCTGAATGATTTGTATTCTGCATTGGTGACGGACGCGCAACTCAATCCTCCAGAATGGAACATCCATGGTCGACAGGTGAACGTTTACAAGTGAGCCAGGCGGCATCTCATCCTCATAGCTCATCGCTCATTTCCCCTTCTGACACAAAGGGAGTACGGATATGTGCCTTATGCCGTCTTCGATCCATCGAGCACAGGTCGACAGACTCGTGAAGGTAGTCGTACGCTCGAGGTTTGTGCATCTTTGCATCTTTAATCTACTGTTGCTCACGCCGTAATATACAAACTTAGTATGCTTTCAACGACTTCGGTGTGCGCCAAACTGCACTGGTTTTGAACAACAGTGCCGATGTCGAGACGTACACGAATCGATCTTTGGTACGCCTCCCATTGAGGTATTTTTCAAATATGCCCCACCCATTAACGCTACCACTCGTCCAGCTCTACCGTAACGTTTGGGACCCCTCCGTCGTGAGCGATGGCTTCCATGGCTTCATGCAGAAGCGATTCCCAAATGGCTCATTCGCGTATGAAAATCCAATCGACTGTTCACCACAAGATAATGACACGTCGCGTGCGTGCTCGCTGACCGAGGACAATGAAAACGGGTTCTACGAATCGTCGTCATGGGAGTACTCATTCTTCGCTCCGCACGATATTGCACATCTGATCGAGCTCATGGGTGGAAACGTGAGTATTTAGCCATAAGTTTCTTCATGAGATGTGGACTGAACTACAAGTATCTGTAGGAGACGTTTGTAAATCGTCTAGACCATTTTTTCAATGTAAGACGATGTCCTCCCTCCAAATTTCCCCAAGCGTATAGGAGCTCATTCTTTGCGCAGAAAGGATATTACTTGGCCGGAAATGAGCCATCCTTCCAGGTTGGTCTGCCGATGACGCTGCGAATACTGCGCATTTACATTCTATCTTTGGCCTATTTATAGACCCCTATTGAATATCACTACGCCAATCACCCGACTAAATCTGTCGACCAAGTTCGAAACGTGGTCTTTACGAACTTCGACATCAGTACGTCGAGCCGCATATCTGAATACTTTCTCTCACATGAAATCTTACAGCTCCTGCTGGTATTCCTGGCAATGATGACCAGGCAGCAATGGCGACCGTGCTCATCTTCCATTTTTTAGGACTCTATCCGGGTATGTGTTCCTCCAATAAGAATAAATTATGAATGCGCTAACTAACAACAACGGCTGCATAACTCTAAAAACAAAAACAAACAAACACGAAATAAAATGAAGTCCCGAGCACTTCCCAATTACTCGTCCTGTCGCCCTTCACGCCTAAATACACAGTCCACAATGCATTCCTCAACGTGAGTACGACCGTCACCGTGCGCAACTTCGACGCGCGTTCCGTGCAACAGACCATACCGTCAGGTGTGGCTGCGTACGTGAGTAAGGTAACGATAAACGGCGTCCCCGCTGCGTCGCGCTGCCACTTCGACTTCTACGACACCTTCCGCTTGGGCGGGGAGATTGAGATTGAGCTGACGGCAAACAAGAACTCTGTAGACAGTTGCGCAGGCTCCCTTCCAGATTCGCTGTCGACAGGCGGCTTCGCGTCGGCGAGGTAAAATAAGAATATGGTAAATACCGCCATAGAGGGGGACTGAAGACCAGAAATCAAGTACATGTACTGAATCATTATACTGTTTGTTCGTTGCGCATTCATAAAACAATGAGCGGCGTACTGCACTCAGCGCCGAGAGCGAGATGTGATGATGATTATGCCCGGTCGAGTCTTTACATTGAACCTCAGGCTTTAAGCGCAGAAGAATAAAAGTAAAAGTAAATTTGAGCAGCACTATTGAGATAAAAGCGCTTACTTTTCCAAGCTCTCTAGCAGATTAAAAGTCGAATTCTTCTTCGTCTGCAGCTCGTCATCATCATGTCTCACAAGGATGTTTAGCCTCCGATGCCGTTTCTTCTCAACATTTTTCCATGCTTCCTCGATACGTTCGATGGCTGCCTCTCGATCAAGGTTCCGAACATCCACAGTGGAATCGTCTAGCATGAATGAAGCAAACGGCCATCAGTGAGCTTTTGCTGCAGATTGTTTTCATAGAAGTGAGAATAAACCTATGGTATCAGTTATATACACCTCTTCCCCGAATACATCATGGGCTGGTGGCGGCTCCATTTCCCTTGGAGACGGCGGAGGTCGTGGACCTACTGGAGAAGGCGATCTGGATCGCATCTGTTTGGGAGGAGGGGCCCACAGCCGAGCGGACTCAGGGGATTCCTCTTCTTCAGTTACATGAGGATCGACGATGGGAACGTTTAGTAAACGTGACAAGCGGGAAGGCTCATGTTCGTGTTCGTGTTCATGTTCATGTTTCGGTGCAGTATGAACAGGCTCAGGATACGCGATGGGTTGCTGAGGGATCTCAGGAATAGGCTCAGAAGGAGGTATCGGATATTCGTAGGAATATGATGGGGACGGATCAGGGAAGCGCGATGGTTCATATGAAAGTGACGGAGATGGCTCAGGGAAGTGAGACGGCGATTGTCCAGGGAAATGCGACGGTGACGATCCAGGAAAGTGCGATACATGCGGCTCGGGGAAGTGCGACGACGATGGTCCCGTAAACTGCGGCACATGCGGCACAGGAAAGAGTGAAGGTACTTGTTCTGGGTAGAGCTGGGCATCTGGCTCGGTGATGGACACAGAACTCGGTGAGAATTCCATAGGCCGAGTGGCAGCTCGAGGAGTCGTCTCACCGTCGCTGGTCAGTCCTGTACGGCGCGAACTGTGTTGACTCGGGGCACGCATAGACCTTGGCATGGATCCCACAATAGGAATATCTAACCTGCGAAGTATCGAAGGTGGGTGCACGCGAGTGTGAACCGAACCAGCCGACGTCGACGGCTCCATGTAGAGGTCATTTAAACCTGTTGCCGACGCCGATGGCGGCACCGACTCGTCGCCCTCCAGCGCATATTCAGTCGTCAGTCCAGCATCGGTCTCGAAATCTTCGCTCGCATTATCGCTGCCCTGCGACTGCGAGATCGAGCTCTCGTCAAACGTAACGCGCGAGAGCCGCGTGATGGTGCTCGCAGGACGGGGGATCACACGTGGTCGCACGCGTGCAGGCCGAACGGTGAGCGACGTGGTGCCAGTCTCAGTCTCGGCGG
>SGPK01000339.1:0-27350 GCA_004802695.1 Phellinidium pouzarii
TTAATAGAGGTCATCACCATCGCGAAGAGAATGACAAATTTAGGGTCATATTCAGGACCGACACTCAGAGATGCGATTTCCGCTAGACATTTCAGAGTCACATTTCTGAACTCAGCTACCTCGAGGAACTGTAGACGATATGTTAGAACCACGCACTATTGAGGATTGGCCAGCATAACGTACCCTTGTCATAAGCAAATCTATAATGGTTGTCTCGAAGACGAAGCCAAGAGGGATCCAGTTTAAGAAGCGAAGAAGTGTTTCAAGCGTCGCTTTGATAAGCGAAGTCTTCTGTGCCTCCTCAAGAACTTCCAAACAAAGCTTGAATATTTCAGCAAACTCGCCGCACATTTGATTCTTCAAATTCTTTGTCTTCGCTTGCGTCATCTGCTCAGCGGAGAAATCGAAAATGTCTTCTGACAATAATTTGAGGATGACCATGTTATTCTCGCAAAGCGATAGGTTGGTCCTGGACGACTCGACAAGTTCCGGTATGAAGTTTGGCCAGTTGTGTGGCCATTCTTGTTTGAGAATCTGTCGCGAATTAGACCGTGTCAAGCAGAAGGCAAATGGAATCTCACTTGCACCAAGGCGAGATTGAGTTTGTTGACATAGGATTTCTCTTTGCGGATCGTAGTTTCGTCGGAGGAAACCTTGACCACAACACCGACGACAAAATTTCGCATTCCTGCTGCGCGTCAGAAGATTTAGGACGTCAGTTTTTGTACAAAAAAATCACCTTGCCGCTCTCCTTCTGGGAGCGCCTTCCAGCGCGACTGTATGACTTTCTCTAGAATTTGGAGGCCAATGTACTTCCCGAGGAATGAGCCGCAGTTCCAAAATACTCAATTGCAATACTCTTACCTTTGACTGTTGCAGTGACGAGCGTTCAAGAATGTCTGGTACACGGGCCCACGAATCAGGATGCTCTTGAAATTGTGTCAAGACACGCTGCGCTATTTGTTGCTGATCGAGTGGAGTTCTCATTAATGTCAGGCATAAGCATGATCGGGGCATTGCGACAAACTTCTTGACCCAAGCCGGAGTAGAACGTCATGACGATTTTGTCGAAAAGCTCTACATCGAAGGACTCCAGCGAGAAATCAAGCAGCGCCTAAGTGGAGGAGACTGAAAGTAAGCATCGGCCGGAGCTGGGCATATGCGGTAGAATGGCGGCGCTGACCTCCATGGTAGTCGATGAGCAACAGGTATTATCAGCGGGTGTTCATCGACTCGAATGGTGCCAAGAAGGGATTGCTGTTGTCAACGCAGGCTGCGATGTGCGAAGGAGAGCAGGTCTGTGGACTAAGCAGCTGACAACAGCTGACCTCAGGATGAAGGGTGAAGGGCGCGTAAGTCACGTGTACTTGAGGCCAAAATAAGTCGTTGCGCGTCTTCAAGTGTCGTATCGTCCAGCTCGCCCCATCATGTCCATGTTCCAGCGCGATCCCAGGTCGGGCATCTTCTTTGGTGGAGAAAGGGTAACTGGCCAGGAAATCCGTGATCAAAATGGTGAGCATTCTTCACCCATGCTCTTGCCGTGAACTGATGCAGGATGCAGTCATCGCTGCACAATCCATAGCGAACATCATCAAGAGTTCGCTGGGACCGTTAGGTCTCGATAAAATGCTTGTAGATAATATTGGAGTGTGTATATGCTATAATTTGTGCATCCATCGTATGCTTACATGTCTATAGGAAGTAACGATCTCTAACGACGGCGCAACCATCCTCTCCCTCCTTGAAGTTGAGCATCCTGCTGGTCGCATATTCGTTGATCTTGCGCAGAAGCAAGATAAAGAGGTTGGCGATGGAACGACTTCTGTCGTGATCATTTCCGCCGAACTCCTCCGTCGCGCGAACGAACTTGTTAAAGCAAAAATACATCCGACTACAATTATCGCAGGCTACAGGCACGCGTGTCGGGAGGCGTGTAAATTCCTCGTAGACCAGCTTAGTATCAAGGTCGAGACACTCGGAAAGGAAGCGCTAATCAATGCTGCAAAGACAAGCATGTCGAGTAAAGTCATTGGCGGGTAAGTCTGCTTTATTGTAATTTACGTTTGAAAGGATAACTAGATAGGGATGAAAGGGATGACGATTTATTTGCTCCAATGGCTGTTGATGCGATGCTGGCTGTTAAGACTGTTAATGCTCGTGGAGAGACAAAGTACCCGGTGAAGGCCGTCAATGTACTGAAAGCTCACGGCAGAAGTGCGCGTGAATCGCTCTTCGTGAGTGGATACGCATTAAACTGCACTGTCGCTAGTCAAGGTATATTGAGAATACACTTTATACGCTGAGTGTTTCTGACATACGTCTTTTGTAGCTATGAAGACTCGAATCCCGAATGCAAAAATTGCCTGTCTGGATATTAATCTTTCAAAGCAGCGAATGCAGCTGGGTGTTCAGATTTTGATCGACGACCCTAATCAGCTGGAGGAAATCCGAAGACGGTTAGCCACAAATCTATGTGTAATATATCACTTCTCGGTATATTCTGACCTCACTCAATAGCGAATCTGAAATAACTCTTGAGCGTGTTCGCAAAATTCTTGCTACGGGTGCCAACGTGATCCTTACCACGAAAGGCATTGACGATCTCTGTCTGAAAGAGTTCGTGGAGGCAGGAGCCATGGCTGTTCGACGGTGTCGTAAGGAAGACCTGCGCCGCATCGCGAAAGCTACCGGGGCTTCGCTCATCTCGAGTCTCGCAAACTTGGAGGGCGAGGAAACATTTGAAGCGAGCAGCCTTGGATTTGCAGAGGAGGTTATTCAGGAGAAAATATCTGATGACGAGCTCATTTTGATCAAGGGCACGAAGGTTGTGAGCTCAGCTTCGATTGTGCTGCGCGGTGCGAACGACTATATGTTGGATGAAATGGAAAGAGCCCTGCATGATACTCTCTCCATCATCAAGCGCACTCTTGAAAGCGGATCTGTTGTACCGGGTGGAGGCGCTGTAGAAACTGCGCTAAGCATCTATCTCGAAAACTTCGCGCAGACCTTGGTAAGCTAAACTAGGCACCAATCCATTCGTAGAAATATACTGAAAACCAAACAAAATCATAGGAATCACGCGAACAATTAGCAATTGCCGAGTTTGCCAACGCACTGCTTGTGATACCGAAAACGTTAGCCGTCAATGCGGCAAAGGACTCGACGGAGCTTGTAGCAAAGCTGCGTTCATACCATAATGCAGCGCAGAACGCGTCAGCTGGAGATCCGAGAAAGGTGTTGTCGCGTTACGGGTTGGACCTGCTGAACGGCGAGGTGCGCGATAACGTGAAGGCAGGTGTTCTTGAGCCCACGCTCAGCAAAGTGAGGAGTCTGAAATCAGCCTTCGAAGCGGCGGTGTCACTACTTCGCATCGACGACGCGATCCACTGCGTACCAGGTGAGACTAAGATTAAGCTTCAGCTTTCGGGAGGCTAATGATATTTATCAGAACAAAAGGGGGAGCCTGATCCCCATGGTCACTAGATGTCAAACTGTTGTTTTAATCTCGACGACTTGTAGAGTGTCGGTTATTAGGATACATTGTTGTATAGTCAAAACATTCGAGTTTAAAGAATGAAAATGCCCTTTCTGGCCAGAACTGACTCAGGAATGTGGCTCGGTGATCACGTGACTGACTGTTGGTTGAACTTGACCGCCTTGCGCTGCTGAAGCGATTCTCGACTCCGCTGAGACGGCGCGATCGTCGTCTCCTTCCACAACCCGCATCCTCTTGTCGACGCGCCCTCTGTCGTCGCTCAGCTCGCTCGGTTTAATTGACGATTATTTTTATTGCTTGCCATTGCGCTAGTCTAGTTTTCATACCTTTCTCATGTCCTACGCGTAAGCAACGCATTCAGCAGCCCATTCCACATGCAACAGTCCACCTCAGCCGCCAACTCTGCCCGTTCTGTCACATCCTACCTCCCCGACCGCCTGCGCAGTCTCATCTATGCCTGTCTAGATGCAGATCTTCCCAAGTCTGCAACCTTCTACGCCGAACGCTACTTCGCGCTAGACAACAAATGCCACGATGCGCTTCATCTGTATTCAACCTCACTCTTGCGCTGCGGGCAGACACAGTCTGCACTTTGGTTTGTGAGAGAACCCTACCAGGCACAACCTTGCCCTGGTTGCTTCATCGCGCAAGCCGAGTGCTACACCGTCTTGGGGCAGCATGCCCAGGCGGGTGATGCGCTCGAGGCGAGTCTACAGCACGCTCGTCACAGTCTTTACAGTGAGTATCTTGCGACCGATCGATGTCTGAAATGCTATATGATCTGATGTACATTGGGTGCAGCAGCTGCGACAGATGTAACACGCGAGACGCGCGTCTCCCCAGACGAGGCTGTTTTGCACTGTAAAGCTGGGAAGGCGGCGTTGAAAGCAAATTTACTAGACAAGGCTGTACAGAGTTTCCGACGTGCGCTCTGTTTAAATCCGATGCTTTGGGATGCCTTTGAGGGACTTTGTGCCGCTGGTGTGTGACTTTGCTTGTTGCACTTATTAGTTTTATATTGATAAGAAAGCATAGGTTCATTTCCTGAAATTGAGGAGGTTTTTCCATCTCGACCTCCGCCTGTGAAGCAAGGGTTAGAAGACTTCTATGCTAGTATGGCGTCTTCATCAAAGCAGCCTTCAGGCGGGCCAGTCGCAAGCGGATCAGGCTTTTTCACTCCAGCTAACAATGACCAGAATGTTTTCCGCGGTTGGAAACCTGACCCAGCACCCCCACAGCCATTCCGTATGGGTGTGCCACTAGGAGATCGCGACTCGATGTGAGGGCAAACATAACTTTTTAAGTGTCTGTTGAACAGTTGCTGACAATAATTGTTCTAGTAACGAGTCTTTTTATCCTGACAATTCAATACTAGCACCGTTGCGGACCACTCGTGTTCTCGCCGCTGGTGTNCCCCCCGCGCCCACTTTCTTCTGCGGATGAAACAGGCCCTGCTCCTAAAAAGCCTCGATCGCAGACTCGACAGCCTGCTATTCTGGAGAAGGACAAACTTAGGCAGGGAGCCGGCGGTGACGTCCGCTCGAAAAAGGCACGCGCACGCCCGGTACTTGTGTCTGCTAACCCCATCTCATCTAAACCTTCTATTCCTCCTCGGAACCATTATCTTACTCGTGCTGTACAGCCGACGACAACTAGGACTGGACGGAGCGAAAACAATGTTATGCCGCCGCCGTCGATGGCATCAAGGCGGAGTGCGAGATTACTATCTAATAGTGGTCTTGGTGACAAGCAGAAGTCGCATAATGTGAAAGTCAGTAAATGAAATGCTTTACACTGAACTGTATTCTTATCACACTCCTTTTTCTAAAGCATCCACCTCAGCGGAAACGTGCTGCGCATGGTCGCTCAAAGTCTACAGAATCGGAAATGGATGAAGATTACGCTGCACTTGGTGATCTGGCCTGTCCTCCATCGCCGCAATCCAATAATGCGCATTCGCCTCGGTCCGATGATACGCCAATACCAGTGTGGACGGCTGAGATGGAGCAAGCTTCCCAGGAAGTCTATAATGCTGCATTGGCTGACAACTACGTCTATGATCTCATGCGTCTATTTGCGACTTGTGTTCGATTACTGGCCATGTACGACTGCCAGGCTTTTCTGGAGATGATTGACCAGCTCCCGCGAAATCACCAGCTGACATTCACTGTGATTATTATGATTGCTCGGGCTCGCTACGAGCAAGGTGATTATATGACGGTAGGCCTACGCTCGTAAGTCATCAAAGTCATTACTTACGTATTACGTAGGCGGAGCGCTTTTTCGATCGTGCTCGCGTTAAAGACCCCCATCGTGTCTGGGATATGGATTTGTATTCGACCACGTTATGGCATCTTCAGCGAAATGCAAAATTGTCCTTTCTTGCACAAGAACTTCTGAGCATCGATCCTCGGTCTCCACAAGCATGGATAGCCGTTGGAAACTGTTTTTCTCTGCAAAAAGAGCGGTCACAGGCCTTGATTTGCTTTCGTCGTGCGGCCCAGTTGGATCCATCGTGCACGTATGCGTACACGCTAAGCGGACACGAACTGACAGATGAGGATCTCGATAAGGCTGTCAATTTTTTCCAATCAGCATTGCGAACCGACCAGCGATCATATAATGCATGGTATGAACGATCTTTTTCTCTTCACTTCTCTACCGATAGCACTCGGGATATTAATGACCCTCGATTCTAGGTATGGCTTAGGGTCGTGTTATCTTAGAATGAGTAAGTTTCGGTTGGCCGAATACCATTTTCGCAAGGCAGCAGCCATCCACCCCCAGAACGCGGTTCTGCTCGGATGTGTGGGCATGGTAAGTCGAGCTCATCATGCAGGTGAATTTACGTGTCACCTACTTATGTATGTTAAACCTTAACAGGCTGTTGAAAGACGCGGAAACCAAGACGCGGCTTTTGTCCTTTTTAATCAGGCAGTCAGCCTGTCTCCAGGAAATGCACTCGTCAGATATCGACGCGCTAAAATCCTTATCGCAACAAAAAAGTACCGCGTAAGTCGATCCTTTTTCCTGAGCTGCTCGGGCCGAACTTCCTTTTTCACTGATTGGATGGCATTTAGGAGGCTATCAAAGACCTTGAGGACCTTCGCGATTCTGCACCGGAAGAGGCAAATGTAGTCTTTCAGCTCGCACGGGTGTACCGCTTGGTTGGGGACGAAACAAAGTCTGCACAGATGCTTGCAATAGCGCGTGACATGTCGCCAAAGAGCCTAAATAAGATTAAGCGATTACTGGCAACGGAAAAGGATGGCGACTCGATGGACGAGGGATGAGGGTGAATGATATCATATGTTGAAGATCGATCCCTATTGCAAGCATTTCCTCTTCTACAGCACTGCTGTTTTGAGACCCTGGTCTTTAATTCTCTCTTCTTTACAGTTGATTTATACGCAATTTCTGTAGCATTATTTGCAATTCCATGTCGCGTGAGTACATTTGCATTTGCGTGCGATGGCCCTGGACATCGGGAAGGGCCGGAGAAAATGGACGCGTGGTTAGATAATAAGAATTGTTATGTAAGATACGAGTCATAAACTCGGTTACTTATAAGGGTAGCGAGCGAACGTAGCGAACACCTCATCACCTACAACTCACACCATGGCAAACTGAACTCACCCTCACCCTCGTCCTCGTCGTCCCTCCCTCCGTCCTCTCTGCCTGCTGTCACCCAGTTGACAAGGCGCAGTTATATAACCAGCATGGTCAATAAACTTGCCCGTAAATCAAACAACGGATCCCTCTTATTCGAGCCATTCATCGTCTACCGTATACACCGCTAACGTACCATGGCATTTCCCTCCTGTGAGTGCAGTCTACAACATGCCGTCTGAGACTTGCCTCTGACCTGCACCCTGCTCCTGTTCTAGTTCCGTCCCCGTCTCCGTCCCCGTCCAGTTCTATGTCATCCTTCGCCTCGAACTTCGTATCCCTGGCCCGTTCCAAACTCCATTCCTCCTTAGGGGGTGGGTCTAGGGACAACCTCAGCCTCCACCGCTGGGTTTTACTCAAAAATTCAATTACCCAAGACGTATATTCTGACTCCAACCCCTCGAATACCACACGAGTGTCTGATGCTGTCGATTCCGACGTCGACGCCGAGTTTGAGGATGAAGAGGTGGACTCTATCTTAGACGAAGACATGTTCGCTTTTTTATTTCCAGACCCCGGAGACGCTGTGGCGTCTTCCGATGAGGGAAATGTTTCCGAAGCACAGTGGCTCGATTCCCTTCTTGAAACACTCGGAGACAGCGACGACGACGGTGGCGACATGGATTTGCAAATGAAGATGCACCTTGACTCTGTAGATTCCGAAGACGAACCGCGAATTACCCTTACGGATGTCGTCTCTTCCAATTCATCCTTTTCTGACGATTCTGCCATTCCTTCCCCTATTGCTGTACCATATCCACCTTACCATCCACCGCTTGCTCGTCCGTTTGACCTTGACTCCGCAGACTGCTATTCCTCTTCTCATTCTGATTCATTTTCTCCCTACCGTTCCCACGACATAGAAGATTCAGAGGAGTCCGTACCGGACGCCATCGAGGACACATCTGACGACGAGTCGGATGCGCTGCTGACGCCTTTCTCTCGTTCGCGCTCCTCGCTTAACCTCGTAGATCCTGCCTCTGTTCCCCTGCCTCGCGACGAGCCGCACATCTACAATGCTTCAGCCGAACACTTCCCCTACGAGGTCGATCCGCTCCCATATTCGGACTTTAATTCTGAATCTACCACCGCTGTTTATAGTCCTTACTATCAAAATTGCTGATCATTATTCTTCCATTAGTCGTTCAAATGCACCCTGTATATTCATGGTTTTACTTGCGCTGTTTGTACAATCNTTTTTTTTCATGTTTTTTTTTGCTCTTGGTTCCCAATTTTACCATCCCTGTCCCTGTCTCACTCCCCCATTAGCCTTATAATTTTGTGCCTATCTTTGCTGGGAAATGCATCTGATTTTTCTGTGCGTCTTTGCCTCGTGTGCAACTCATTGGGATTGGACAGTTCTCGAAAGCTTCGCAGTTCATCCGTGTTACGTGGGGATGTACGTCTGTCTGAGAAGAAGCTACCATCATCATCAACGACTTTGCAAACTCTCTCATTATGACAAGTCTCCGAGCTAAATCGGATTGCTCCACTGTGCAAAACGGTTTCCGAACCGGTACGCATATTCACGATTGAATTCAGAAGTGCTGGAGCTTATATTAATACTAACTCGCTTCGCTTGTGTTCGCCGCGACTTCCACCTTCATCGGGCAGGTCCCAGAATCCAGCTGCCTGGCACGCTAAAGATGCCGGACTGATGTGCTGTACCGCTGTGCTGCTGAATGCGTTCGGGAATGTGCTGTGTTCGGACAGCTGCTCTGAAGAAATTAGGTGCACTGAGCCAGAACAATGAAGCGGCGGTCTTCGTATCAGCCCTATGATACTATGGCGCCATTCCAGGCACTGGAGAACAGCGCAGAGCGTTAGACATACCTAGACGGCTGACGCAGGGACTCTCCGCCCCTAGGACACGAGACGACGTGCTTTGTGTGTGCGAAAGNAAAAAAGAAAACAGTAGTGAATACGGAGAAGATCGAATAGGAGAAGCAGAACATTAATGTCATAAGAGGGTCGCGGCGGCCTGGTCTGCCGGTGGCGCATGGGATTGGCAAAGATATGATAGTGATAGCAGGCTCGCCGCACGGAGCATGTCGCGCTCACCTCAAGGCGTACCCACGCAAATCATTTCCGACCAGAAGGAGGTTGGCGAGCTGGGCGGCATCCCAGTTTGCGCGCAGGAGGCCCTCGTAGAGCTCGCGGTCGCAATGGGGCATGAACACGAGTGTCGAACCATCAAGGATGTGCTTTCCATGCTGAGGGTGCGCCCAATCAGTCATAGAAAAAAAAAAAACTGCACAATAGGGTGGGACAATCTGACATAGCCGGGGGCCTGGCTGGATGCTCATCGAGGACTAACCTGGTCGTCCGGCAAGATTTGTACCCCGAATGATGCCAGAAGGGATGTGTCTTGCGACGAGAAGATCGGGTCAAACGCGCATATACGAACTGGATTCTGTGTGTGAAAAAGAAAGAAAGAAGAAAAAAGAGAGAGAGAGAGATGAGGTGGCGATGATGGGATTATATGTAAATAGGAAACGGCTGACCGGGAGGATTGTGTCCCTCAGCTCGAGGAGGAAGCAGAGCTGGAACCGTGCTTGCATTGAGTCCGTAGGACTGCCGAGACCGAGACACAGGACGGTAGCTATCTCCGTAGGAAGACTGCCTGCTGCAGCTCGGATGATGTCTATGCCAGAGGGGGGATGAGAAACCAAAACACCTCATCAGACCGCACAGAACACGCACGACTGCACTTCTCTCGCCAAACCGAGTCCGTGCGCAACTCTGACATGGTTTGCTCCACTAGCTCTGTTGGCGAGCGCGACGCGGACCCGCCTCCTGGCCGCCGCTGCAGCTGGTCCCTGCGCTTTTTATTTTTATTTTTCGATACGACGGGCGTGAAGGAGTCGTTGTACTTGAAGGCAGCATCCGCAGCGTGCATCCCCCCTGAGAAGATAAATAATGCAAGGGCACATGTACCATTAATATTAATATTCTTTCAACGCCTAAAAAGGGTCCTTCCATATTTGTAATGATCTTCACCGTAAATGCATGCATGTTCATGCCCTCTAGGAGTGACGTAAGATAACAGTTTGTCTTTCAGTACTAGTAATAATATTAATCAGGTGTGAACGTGCCCTTTTAACTCGTGACTTTATTGGTCACGTGCAGGCAGGCCCATTATGCTTACCAAGCTAGCATTAGTAAGCCATGAACCGAGCTCGAGCAGACCCCTCTCGCTCGTTATATATGTCGTCCGTCATTTCAGACGTCACAACGAGGAGCATATATAGCATATATACTCTGTATACACCCCCGACGGGCTTACATGACCTATGTGGTTCAAGTTGCCGTCTTTAAATATGCTGTGTATTTCCTTTTCTTATAAGCATTTCACCAACCGTCTTTCCGTTGGTGAAATCAACTCTCAACGTTGCCACCATGTCTATCCCCTCGTCCCCGACATCTCAAATCATCGACGTCCGCATCACAGACAGTGGCCAACTCTCGGGCGCAGACCTTCGCCAACACACCATCGACGGTCTCAACAAGCCTACTGGCGACAAGTCCATTCCAACCATGCTTCTCTACAATGAGCGCGGCCTCCGCCTCTACGACGCTATAACAACAGATTGCCCGGAGTACTATTTGTTCACTGCAGAAGAATCGATCCTTAAGGAAAAATCAGACGAAATTGTGCGTCTGATGCGTCACGGTACCCGCGACGGCGAGGCAGACGTTTATGCGAAGCCTGTAGTCCTGGAGCTGGGTGCTGGGTGAGTTGCCATGTCCGAGTCTTTTTTTTTTTGTCATTTTCTCTACACCTTCGTACGTACGCGAGTCGCGAACGCGTTGTGGGTCCAGCCGCGTTTATGTATAGCAACCGCGTCTTACTATTATCTCCGTATCTTATCTGCGCTCTCTGTTCTTACTCCGCGCACACGCATCCTATCACTGCAGTGCTCTCAGGAAGACGTCCCATATCCTTCTGGCCCTGTCGAGACTCGGGACTTCTTCGGATCACGTCGTCGCAAACGCGCATATAACCTACTACGCTCTCGATCTTGAGGTACGGGAACTGCAGCGCACTCTCACGGAGCTCATGTCCAACTACGGAGACGAATTGAAAGGGAAAGTAGACGTGAAAGGGATGTGGGGCACTTATGACGGCGGTCTGAAGTTCGTGCAGGAAGGTGGACTCGATACGAAGCTCGAGTCTGAAGAAACATGCGAGGAGGAAGCCGAGCATGACTATTTGAATCACGATGCGGCTCGTTCTGTCTCTACCTACGTCAGTGATGGCCATGGGCCGCACAGAGACATCTCTCCCCATTCCACGAACTCAGAAGCACGATCTTCCCAGAGTCGCAGCACAGACGCAACATCGATTACCCCTCCGTCCAGCCCTGGGACAGATGACGGGCTGAAAGCAGTAGCACCTCCTTTACACATTCTATTTCTGGGCTCGTCCTTAGGAAACTTCGACCGCGAATCGTCCGTATCGTTCTTGCGTTCGCTGCCTTTGCGTCCAGGCTCTGGGGACACACTCCTCCTTGGGCTTGATCATGATAATGCCAAAGACCAAGTGGAGCTTGCTTACAATGACCCGAGAGGCGTGACTAAGGCCTTCATCATGAATGGACTGAGCGCGGCAGGTAGGACGCTTGGAAACGAAAGACTTTTCGAGGAAGGGAAATGGGAATACGTTAACCGGTATAATGAAGCGGATCGTATGTTCATCCCCTTTTCGCACAATTATACCACCAAAAGGCTTATGAATATATTCTCACAGGGCGCCATGAAGCCTATTACAAGTCATCACAAGATCAGACATTACAGCTCCCCGGTACTACGAAGGCCGTCTCTTTTCTTGCCGGAGAATTAGTAAATGTCGAAGTGTCGCAGAAAGTCAGTCGTTTTCTTTTCCTGCTAAAATGCATCCGCGCGCCAGGTGTACTGAATCTGCTTCTAATTCACAGTATTCCGACAAGGATGCACATTCACNTTTTTACTTCAGCCGAACTCCGTCCGATCATGCGGTGGACAGATGCGCTTGGCCAATACTCACTTTGGCTACTCGAGCGTCCAGCTTTCACGTTCCCTCTACTGAAACTGCCGAACCCCTTCGGCGTTCCGTCTATCGAAGACTTCCGAGTAATGTGGAAGGCATGGGACACCATTACTCTGGGAATGATCTCGCGTTCGATGCTCTTTACGAAGCCTATTGATTTGAGGCATATATGCCTCTTCTATCTAGGCCATATTCCGACCTTCTTAGATATCCACTTGAGCAGGCTGCTCGGAGAACCACACACAGAACCAGAGCAATTTAAAAAAAATTTTCGAGGTAAAATGAGGATACTGCATTCCTGACATTATCTTTTGGCTTACGTTCTGCATCAGCGAGGAATCGATCCTCACGTGGACGACCCTAATCAGTGCCATGTGCGTTTTAAATGCGTCTATAGTCTATTTAACTCTGATTTACGCATGGTTATCTCTCTAAAGCCTCATTCTGAAGTGCCTCAGAACTCTGATGAGTGGCCTACGCTTGAATCAATCATTGACTTCCGCGACCGCGTCCGAGCTCGTCTGACGCGTCTTTATGATGATGTCGCAACTGGGAAACAAAAGTTGACGAGGAAGGTGGGGCGTGTACTCTTTATGACACTTGAGCATGAGGGTTTCCATGCAGAGGTATATGAGCCCTTAATAAACTATCTCCATTCACACTGATTTTGTCTTTCTTCAGACACTCCTTTATATGCTCATGCAAAGCGCCGGTGTACCCGACGGGACACTTCCTCCTCCCGGATTTATATCGCCTCAGTGGGACATCCTGGCAAAGCAATGGGATGCATATCCTCCTCCCGTGGAGCCAACGATCACCCTTGGTCCGGAGACTATCGTCTATGGACACGACGACCCCGAGGCACTAGACAACGATCCGGAAAAGACGCTTTCCCTTGATGGGGTTGAGTTCGGGTGGGACAACGAGCACCCGGCACGAGAAGTCTACGTCGAGCAATTCAGAATCTCGTGGAGGCCCGTCACCAACGGTGAATTCTACGAATTCTATGAGGGTGATGGAAAAGGAATTGTAATTCAGCCTGCGAGCTGGATTGAAATCGATGGTGAAATGCAGGTCTGTCGTACAAGACCCCGGTTCTTTCCGTTACATTTTTAACGAACGCATTTATGTTGTGTAGGTCCGCACATTGTATGGACCCATCCCGATGAAGCTCGCGCAACACTGGCCTGTTCTTACATCGTACGATGAACTTTCAAAGTATGCCCAGATCAAGGGTGGGAGACTTCCGACAGAGTCGGAGCTTCGACTCTTCTTCGATAAGTTCGAAAGTGGGTATGAAGGAGGTGCTAATGTCGGGTTCAGAAATTGGCATCCACTTCCGTGAGTAGCAATTATGACTTTTCTCATACAGCCTGAGTCCAGACGGTAATATTGCTTTAGAGCGACAACTGGAGGGGCGAAGGATGCGAGGAGGGGCCATAACGGTGGGGTGTGGGAGTGGACGTCTACAGTGTTCGATACTTATGAGGGATTCGTTCCCTCATCCCTGTACCCGGGGTAAGACGGCCACGAATGGGTTCTAATGATTATTTATTAATCTTCATTCTTTAATACTAGTTACTCAACAGATTTCTTCGATGGAAAGCATCAAGTTGTCGTGCGTATACAAAATTATTTAAAATCTTAAACGTGTGCATGCTGAATATCAGAATAGATAGGTGGTTCGTATGCAACGATTCCACGTCTGTCCGAGAGGAGGACACTGCGCAATTATTATCAGCATAATTATCCTTACCCATGGGTAGCTGGTAGGATTGTCTATGATCTGTAGTTTTTGGGTCGGACAAGCAAGCAAGCAAGGGCATTCGCTATCAAAATATTAAGGAAACTTAGAAAAGTGCTTCTCACTTCCCGCTGACAGACTTTAAAACAATGTAATTTATTGAGCGAAAGAAAGAGCATCTTTGTATTTATAAAGCACCAATCACACAGTGGGTACAGAATGTAATTGTGTATTCCATGTTGAACAAAGAAACGCAGGAAGTGGATATAATATCGGATGGGGATAGGGTGGTATATAAATGAATGAGACTCAGGAAAATGTCTTGCGCTGGCGGAAGTGAAGACAAAGGAGAGGTATAACTGTCTGCGAAAAGTTGAAATGTCCTTGTAAACTAAAGAGGCGGATAGGGTATGGAATACGAATGAAGAGTCTAGTCTTGAATCAGAGAAAAGTTGCGGAACAGCTTTTCGATCATTTAGTAAAAATTGTTATGAAGTTATTAAGAGAGGAGCAAAGACGTACTTTGTGCCGTTTGGGTATGGCAGGAATACGTTGAGCATCAGAGCGGCGAAGTCTTCCAGACTGAGGAGAAAAATTAATTAATTTAAGATAAAACATGAGTGAATCTTACCTTTAAGGAAGGATTGATGATAGACAAGTCTCTGTCTTGGGTCGGCGATTTAATAAGTAGCACCGACGTAGCGGTTTGCCATAACGGCTGGACGCAAGTTTCATCTGAGTTGAGCGATAGTCTGGTGTTACTCGAACCCTCCTCGTACTCCACGAACTCTGCACTCATAGGCGAGATATTGGCCGCGAATGATGGTGCACGGACAATGCCCGGCCGCGATCGGGCGGAGACAATGTGGTGCACAGAGTGTGAGCTGCGCACACGCAGGAGATCGAGGATCTGGACGACGACATCTGTCTCGTTGACTTCAAAGCGGACGCGTTTGTCAGAATTCGGAGTGTGCTGCGAGGCGCCCTGCTGAATATGTGCTCGTTAGTTTGTATACGAGTTTACTAAAGTAGTGCTTTTTAAGCTTACTGAGTTCCGAGAGGATCGCAACGAGGACTTGCGGACGAAGTGAGAGTCACTCTTCGTGGACGGCGACGACGACGACGACGTTCCTCGACCTGTTTGTCACCGCATAAATCGTTCAGGAATGCGTCGCCATTATAGATAGTAAACAAAAACATACGTTGAGCGTCGTACGCTTGCTTCACCTTCTCGAAGCTCCGAGAGGCGCGATAGTCAGGATTTACTTTCGAGAACGTATTATCGATAGACTGTTTAAACTGCTGCGCATCCTTCTGAATAAAGAACCGAGGGTCAACATGAACCATTTTTCTAGATATAAAGTGCATACCTCGGTCTTCACTCGCATAGCAAGATACGTCTTATCTTTCTTTGTCGAGAATAAGTTCGCGAGATGAGGCATTTGTAGATGGACGTAGAGTGAGATGGGGACTTTGATGGATATTGTGCGTTGAGTGTGTTGGATGCATTTTCCGCAACCCAGGCAGCCGCCTTATATGCTCCAGAAACCAAGGCGAGACATCCGCTGAGAGTCTCGGGAGAGACTGCATTATCCCGGTGAGTGAGAATAATAAGATTTTATTGTCATTTGCGAGACCGAGATATGTATGTTCGACAGGTTTCGGAAGTAGATTTCGGACGCTCGCTCAACAGAACGATTACGTAATGCACTGCTCCTGCAATTGGATTGCTCGTGGCTTATAGCGCGGGCCACATTGGCGCGGTCACACCGAATCCTCCTCTATCTTTCACCTCCCGGCGCAATGTCTGCAGTTTCGACTCTTGATCAGGTATGCAGAACGACGTAGAGGTCTACGAAAAGTCCTAATGATGTCGGGCTGCGGCCGACTGGCCACGGCAGGGCCATGAGCACGCCAACAACGCAACTGATTATTACGCACGCGGACTCCTCGTACCCGCAGCAGAGGAACACTACAAAGCCGCAGAAGCATTTCAGACTTGTGTAGATCATTCTACTGACGAGCACGTACGACTTTTTGTGTTGTGAAACTTCCGCATGTGTCTCTAATGATACAGCACGCCCCAGACAAAAAACACACTGCGCAAGCTATGCACACATCATCGTGCCGTCGGAAAGGATATACTGAGACGTATAGGGAAACTCAAAGAAGAAGGAAAGGATCCATCGCTGCCACAGCTTAGCTCTACTTCCCCTTCGGTATCAAAACCCAATGAAGCGGGGCCGACGCCTCATGTTCCACTCCGAGGTCGGAACTTGGAATCATCAACGAATACGTTCGACGAATCATTCATGGTTTTACATCAGCAGGTAACTTTCTTTACGAGTTGTGCTTTCTATTGTTGATTGCATCATCTTGGATAAGACTGAGTCTAGCGGAGACGATTCACCCTTTGATTTGTTTTGGAAAGTAACCGGGGAAATTATGGTCAATCTGTCTCAACCTATGTCGTTTCAAACGGCTGCTATGGCCGCTCTCGATGCAGTCGAAAATCGGTCCGCATCTAGCCGGGCTGAAAGTGTGCATATCTTGAAAGGGTCAACAGCCAGTATCTCAAAGAGCAGTATGGAAAAAAGCTTGCCATTGGAAAATGAGTACAGGAAAGCCAATCGTGCAGTGGAAACCAATGATTTTAGTTTTGATGAAGAGGGTACGTCTCTAAGTAACCCATCCATTGCGACTTACTCATTGTTCTTTCCGTAGAATACGATTCTTTAGACGACTTTTGCCTTGTTCCCTCAACGTCCGACGATTCGCCCGCCACGGCTCGACTCAAGAAAGAAAATACGCAGCTCAAATCAAAGCTCGATTCAATGGAAAAGCAGATGGCATCTGTACATAGGCAAATTACGCTCAGGAATGAGCAAGATCAACATCTGCGTGACAATATAATGCTAGCAAGAAAAGAAGTAAGCAAGCATATATTAAGGAAGCTCACTCATCTGATTTTCCTGGTCCTTTAGGCACAACGTGCGATGGCCGCGTCGACGTCACTCGCGAATCCATCTGTGCACTCGATGATGAATTTGGCTGGAATGAGTCTAAATGGTCCGCAGAGTGCAGGAGGTCGAGACAGAGAAGCACAGCTATTGCGAAGGACAAGAGAATTGGAGGAAGAAGTTCGGACTGTGCGTTCTGAGAATGACAAACAGGTAAAGGCTTCCTTGTGGATATTAAGCTTCATTTGTGTCGCAAATGCTTATCGTATGGCGTCTGTTTACAGAAAGCAATGATAGCGAAATTCCGGGAGAGATGGGAGCGCCTGAAGGAGTCAGCAAAGCGTAAGAAGAGTGCAAAAGCTGCTGGTCATTCAGACTCCAGCGTCCGAGAACGCATCGACGAGGACCCAGAGGCGGAAGCTGCAGCAGCGGCCGAGGACTCCGGCAAAGATGGTGCTTGACACTGGCGCATTTGCCATGCAATGAGTTATGTCGACCTTCACGAATTTGGATCCCTTTTCCGCATGTGTCTATTTTGCAACCTCGTTCATGGAACTGTTGTATCAGTAGCAGAATAAATTTTCTACTCTTTCGTACGAATTTGTCAGATCTTTGCTGACCTATAATCATCCATGATTTGTTTGNAAAAAAAAAAATTACGGGTCAGCACGTAGGAATATGCTGAGTTATTCCCCTCCGGTTTGCTCCTATTAGCTTGAACTATTAGTGATAGGACTTGCAATTGAGTACCGACATCAGTAATGTTTTTTGAATAGAGGGACCTAGAAGCATGATAATAGAGAGATCGTTGGCGTGTAAGGCCTCAAGGTCAGCCAGGTCATCCACAGCAACACGTTGTCGAAAGAGATTCATGTGTACATCATTATATTCAGCACCGAGGACGAGGATCTCGACGCGCCTCAGCGTCATCGACTAGTACTTCAAAAGCGAGTATGGCCTTTTGTATTGACGCAAAATCCAGTAGATATCCTCGATAATTAGAGTTATATCGTATGGTAGCTAAATAACCTGGATACGCTTCTCTTTCTATTCTGATGTGGAAGAAACCATTTGTCATTGAACTTCGTGCCATTTGATGCTAGATAGATATATTTGCCGGCGATTTTGAAAGATGCTGCCAGCATCTTTCAAAATCGCCATCACAGGGTGATGGCGATGGTCGGCATCCCTGTGTGATACCCTCAAATTTTGGACCGATAGCAAGGTTCATGTCACATTCGGCTGAATACTATAGTATCAATACACGGTACAATCACACTCCTCTGAGCCTTTCATCCGTATTATTGTGTCAGGCAAACAAACCGAAGTCCGCAATCTTTAATGAGCGTGCGGCAGCGAGAAACGCCTCCTTCGAGCTGTTAAGATCATCTGATCCGAGTACTCCCCCAGCCTCCGTGGTTATAGGAATATTCGCACTGAGGACCAGGTCTACATTTTTGCCCGTGACTCTATAGAGAGCAAGCAGTATATGCACTTTGTCTTCGAACTGACGATTAAATTTGGCGATCTGTTGCGAGCCCTCCAACAAAATTGGAGAAGGGGTGGTTTCAGGAGAAGCTAAAGACTCAAGCGACTCGATGCTGTGCACGGTCCTGGAGACTGCATCGTTATCATGTGCTAATGCATCGAAATGAAATCTGCCATTCAAGTCTTGAGTATGTTACTTGTAAGGATATGAGTGCCTATACTTGATTGCTTCCTTTGGATCATCTGGCTCAACTCTTTGGAGGACCTCTACAATGAAACTAACATCTGAGGGAGATATGAAGACTTCTTGTGTGTCAGGCACTTGTCGCACAGTCCTTCATACCACCATGAATGACTATCCATCTATTTTTTGAGCGATACGTACGAAGCATCGATGAGCGCTAGAGGTAGTACGACAGTGATTGCTCCGCCAAACAAATTCCTTTGAGACGACATCTCTAGGGAAGGGGGTGAGTTGAGTGTGATGGCTCGAAAAAGTAAAACGCGCTCTGTCACGCACGCGTGTGCGTCTTTGTTACAGTATTCTCAAATGTTCTCACGGCCTGGTCGACTTTCTGACTTCCAGTAAAGCGACAAGTGAATCGCATATCCTTCGTGCTGCCATGGACTCCGTCCGGCGTGGAACAATGCGTCCGAGCATAGATCCATACGGTAATGCTCGTTCAGCAATCCCCGCTCCTTTGACTGCAAAGAAACCGACGCCAGCCGCGCGCCTACGACAATCGTTTGCTGGTCCTCAACAATATCTCGGTGCCCCTCGAAATTCATTATATCCATCTCAAAGTTTGAACGTCCCTCCGAGTGCATCGAAGCCCGGTCCATCAGCATTCGGAAGGACTCCTATGCGCAAGTGAGTTATCTGCCAACTGTTCAATTTGCTCTTAATCCTGTTTTGTTCGATAGTAGTGTGCGCGGCGGTCAGCAATGGACAGGCGGACGCCAATCGATGCTTCCCCCAACTCCTGGACCGAGTCATACTCTCAAGGATCCGCGGAATAATCGCGACAAAGCGTTCCAGCAGACGATGCGAAATGTCATATTCGCATGGCTCCAGGAAAGTCAATTTCAGGGCACAATTTCGAGGCAAACTCTTTTATCCCCCACCGCGAAGGATTTTCGTGGAATATTTGAACACCTTATTGGACTCCTGGATCCAACATACTCATTTGGCGAAAGGGGGAAAAAGTTCGAAGATGAGGTTGTGCCTATCTTAAGGGCGCACCATTATCCATTTGCCGAGTCCATCGACAAGAAATGGCTCGCTGCGCCAGCTAGCATGCACTCATGGCCCTCGCTGCTAGCTATGCTACATTGGCTTGTCGAATTATCAAAGGCAAGCATACTCTAGATATGTTTATGTTTCTCCCGTCCTGACCATCGTAGTGTGTTATTAGGCGAGATACGCTTATCTTGACAGTGCCGAACCGACTCTACAAGATTTAGAACATGTTCCTGAGAACTTTGACGACGAAAATCACCATGCGGCACTAGCATTCCACTATTACAGTGACGCGTATGGGGTCTTCCTATCGGGAGCAGATGACTTCAGTGAACAAGATCAGTATCTTGAGACGCGCTACGGTATGTACTGCAGCTTACTCGTCCGTCTTTTGCTCAATATGATTTTTAGCGCGAAAGAACGAGAGCGTGCTATCTGAACTCGAGGCACTGAAGACTGAGCTCCAGAATCTGACTACGGAAGACCAACAGCTAACGGAGAGGCCGGTGCGTCTGACCCCTTATGTACTTACTGATTTTAATTTAACACCGATCTTACTTCAAAGGCTCCTATAGCAGACCTCGAATTCAATAACGCGTCTTTGAAAAAGGATAAGAAGAAATTCGAGGATTTTCTGACGCATTGTGAGAATCGTAAACGGCGGGTTCTTGAATCTATCAGTAAAGAGGAAAAGGATATCTCTGTGGAAAGTAAGTCCTCGACATATCTAGACAACAGTCATAGTCATTGACATTCGTCAAAAATAAAGCCGCGAATCTGCAGAAACTCAGAGAAGAACAAGAGCGACTCGCGATCGTTGTCAAGGAGCAAAACCTCAGTCCAGAGGAAGTATCTCAGATGAATAGCGAACAAGAATCATTATCGCGGTCGCTCGAGGATTTACGGAAGAAAAATACAGAAACAAGTAATCAAATGCGCTCGCTAGAAGTGTCATTGGCAAAGCGCAGCGAGAACGTCGAACAAGCTATCGACGAGTATACTGATTTTCTGGATCGTCTCGGACTATTTCCAACTGTGCCACCGCCGCTACCGCCAACAGATCTTCGCCTCGAAATTAATTTTGCGTCTTCGAACCCGAAAGAGCTCGTGCGACGCAGTATGGATGGGCGAGGTGCTGACCTAAAGAACGATATAAAGTCGGCTTTGGACTCCATCGCAGACTATATGCGACGAGAGCATCAGCGATTGGAGGATGAGGTCGTCACTGTTGAGCAAGAGCTAGATGAGGTGACAATTGAGACTGACAAAGTAGAGGAGGAAATCTTCGAAGTGGAACGACGAACCGGAAATGTCCAAGAGGAAGCTGAAGCCATCCGAGTGGTGCGTTATTATAACTCTTTTGCTATCTTCATTTTCTCATTTAATAAATCCACGAAAATTACAGGCGACCCAACAAGAAGCTTTTATGAGCAATGGCGAGGCGGTGCGACTACAGAAAGAGCTTGCGCATGCTCGCACGGTTGCGCTAGCGAATGGCGTTGGAGTCAAATCACGCCTGCAGGCACTACAGATTGCGTATGTTGTGTTGCACTTACGGGCTAGATTGCGCAAACTTAATCCCGTTTACAGCTATCATGAACAGATAGAGCGCGTCGACAGGCTGAAAGACGAAACAGTCCGGATGATACTGAAGAGCAGCAGTGACATCGCTGCATTCAAGGAGGAAGTATCGGCACATTTGAATAATTTGCGGCAGTTTGCGGAGGAGGATTAATACTTGACTTGTGCTTGTTTCTTTTTTATTTTATCGAGCCATGTATTGCACCTGTGACCAGCTGTTTTTCTTTTTTGTATGTTAAATTATTCAGTTCGTTACTTTCGTCACTTCCAAAGTTCTGCTCATGGAGTTTTACTGGAGCCGCTTGAATAGAATGATTTGAATCATGACGATTCTGGTCGGACCCGTATCGAACGAAGGAGAGCTCGCTTGCATTGGACAAAAGATAGGACCCAGTAGCCCTCGAGTCAGCATTTACGACGCCCACGACAAGCACATCGGAATCTATGGCTTCGGGTCCTTATAGTGCGGCCATCTGTTGATCGCTGCCAGTGCTTCTCAATCCATTCAAGTACTTTGAACAGCGACCAAGCACGTTGAATCATCTTTGATCGTTTCAAACTATTCTTGATTCACTTACACGTACAGATAGATGCTCTGTCGGCTGGCGATTGCAATCAGGCTCACTTGGACATTGGTGGAGCGACAAAGCTGCGCTGTATTTTTGTGACTTGCCTCTCACGGATTCAAGCGTGAGTGGTTTCCCTCCAGGGCGGGAAGCAAGCCAAGGAAAGGCCATTTGCGTAGTGCGAACTTTACAAAAACCGCATCGCCTCCGTCTCACGTACTCGCGCATCCTTGGTTATGCGCGACATTCTCTTGGTTCAATCGCGGGACTCAATATGTTTATGGGTATCAACTCACGTCAGATCTAACACTCGTGGAGGCTTCCGTACCTCATCTGGGTCGAGCCCCGAATGCACTCATACACTCGGGTGAAGGGGTTGCGCCGCGACGTGTCGGCCGCCAATAGAAGACTTCAAGATCGTTTCCCAATGCTGGAATCTCTGTGCTTTTCCTGCTATGCTAGATGGCATCTATTCAGAGACGCCTCTCAGTTTTTTTAANTTTTTTTTTTAATTTTGAAGACTACTAGCTGTCTGGTCCTCGTTGTCCATATCTCACTTGGCTGGAAAAATGATTCGACCATGAGGAAGCCCTACTTTATCACTTGTAGCGGTCAATCTTCTCTTTACGACCATTTCATTCTCGCGCCGATTTCGTATGCCTCCACAGTAACAGGTCGGGACCGGTTCCTTTAGGTGCCGGAACACTGGGAGGCGAACACCTTCCCATGCCCTGTTTCATCGGACAGGCCGTGGGGGACGATGGTCTGGCTCATCGCGTGGAGTGAACTTTGGATCTCAAAGCCTCTAATCTCACGGATTGGGGGCATGTGTGAATGGATAAGGAGGAAGCCCTGGCGCTCGCTTTTAAATATCAGGAATGCACTCAGGGCTACTTGTCGCAAACCGCCTCCGCCCCCCTTCAGAACCGCTTTCATCTGCGACTTGTCTGTCAAGATGGTTACTGAAGGAAACGCTCCTGCGTATAACGATGCTGAGCGAGGCATGATTGACATTACGACTCCCCCTCAGCCCGCTACCACAGTACCTGCTTTCAATACGCCGCAGGCTCCAACCTACTCGTTGGACGAGAAGAAGGCTGACCTGACTCTTTTTGCTCCACCGAAGGAGAAAGAAACACCTGCTGCTGCGCCTGCTTCAAAGCCTGCGCCGAAGAAGAGGAAGAAAGCTTCGAAGTGGATTCTTTGGAAGATATGGTTCAACACATACAGGTATGTGCAAAGAAAAGCATCTTTTGTTTGGCCTTTTATTGACGCAATCTTACCTTCAGAAAATTCTTCACCTTTATCGTTACATTAAACGCGATTGGTATTGGGCTTGCAGCATCTGGACATTGGCCTTATGCGATCGAATTCTCAGGCGCTATGCTCTTAGGAAATCTTATTTTCGCCCTCTTAATGCGAAATGAAGTCTTCGGTCGTCTCCTTTACCTGTTCATAAACACTTGCTTTGCTAAGTGGACGCCGCTCTGGTGGAGACTCGGCTGCACGTCTATTGTTCAGGTAATCCTCTTCTCCTCAAAGCGTGTAAGGTCCGCTAATATTCCCCTTACTTTTCTAGCACCTTGGTGGAATTCACAGCGGCTGTGCGCTATCTGGTTTGGGTTGGCTGACTTTGAAGGTTGTTGACACCTTCCGCCAACATAAAGTCATGCACGATTCCCTTCTAGTGGTCGGTTTATGCACCAATCTGGCAGTCGCCATCAGTGCTCTAAGTGCCTTCCCGTGGGTGCGAAACAATCATCATAAGTGAGTGCGAGAACTTTGCTCTTGATTAAGTCCGTCGCTGAGTTTCGTACTAGCGTTTTCGAGCGTCATCATCGTTTCGTTGGATGGGCTGGGATCGTTTTCACGTAAGATGATTATTTTCTCTTGTTTTTGCCAAGTCTTACATTCGCGTGGACAGATGGGGATTCACTATTCTCGGTGACATATACGACGTAAAGACTCAATCTTGGAATCTCAGCGGTGTTCACGTTGCTCGTCAACAAGACTTTTGGTTCATTTCCGGAATGACTGTTCTGTGAGTCATGTACTTCTGTATAAATAAAATAACCTAATACCTTCAAATAGCGTCCTTATTCCTTGGTTCTGTGTTCGTGAAGTGCCGGTAGATATTGAGCTCCCCTCTCCCAAGGTAGCCATCGTTCGTTTCCAGCGCGGGATGCAGCAAGGTTTGCTCGGCCGTGTTTCTCGTTCGTGCATCATGGAATATCACGCCTTTGGAATTATTTCCGAAGGGACTCATGCGAAGTACCACTACATGATCTGTGGTGTCCAAGGCGACTTCACGCGCAGTCTTGTCAATGACCCCCCTGCAACACTGTGGACACGAGAGTTGAAGTTTGCTGGCGTTTCTAACACGTCCACGTTGTACAAGCGCGGCGTCCGAATTTGCACGGGTACTGGCATCGGCGCTGCTCTATCGACATGCATCCAGAGTCCCAATTGGTTCCTAATCTGGATTGGAAGCGATCAGGAGAAGACTTTCGGTCCAACCATTTCTGGTCTGATCTACCGGCACATGGAACCAGAAAGGTACGCGAACGATCCCCCTCTTGCTTGCTCGGAGAAACTCCCTGACCGCTCTTTCACAGGTATCTTCTGTGGGACAGTAAGGCACGAGGGTGAGTACACGGTCGTAAATCTGGTGTGGGATGTGTTTCTCATGAATTTTGCATCTTTAGTGGACGGCCTGACTCCATGAAGATTCTGAAAGAAGTGTTTTACTCTTTCGGGGGTGAAGGTACGGTTATGCTAGCTGCTTCTCAGAAGCCCCAAGACTAACTGTAGAAACCTAGTGGTCTTCATTACTTCGAATTATATCGGTAACGCGGAGATTATGGAAGGATGCAAAGAAGCCGGTATCCCCGCATTTGGAACGCTTTGGGACTTCGTGCGTACCTTCTTCGCAAGTTCACTGACCCCCCCCCCCCCCCTATTCACCTATTGATCCAACCTTTTTTCAACAGTGAACGAACAGGGATTGTCTGGGGAACACCGCTGCATTTCTAATAGTCTTCTTACTACAAACAACCTTAGAGGGCCAGGGCAGTCCATTGGCATAGCTTATTTTTTTTACGAAACTCCCTTCATGCTTCAAGTTCATGCGCTATCTATTTCTTTCTCCGTAATCATCATGCGATTGTACCAACAGCGACCAGCGCAAAACCAGCGCAAAATTAATGTGCACCCGCGCCGCGGAAACCCTNCCCCCCCCCTTTTCCCCTTCTCACCGACCACTAGCAGCGTGTCTGCCTCTTCTCACTCTCGTGGGACAGGCCCATCGGTTTGAGGGATCCCGTCCCACATTGAAATAGTAATTGGCTCCGCGCCAAGGACGAACGTCGTTGGTGATGCCCAATGCGGGGCGTATGATACTTCTGGTGCAACATGTGTGGCTGTAAGGACTACCGCGTCTGTACATTTTTGTCTCGGCTCATTAATCTTAGTGTGGGGGCATTATGGGAAATGTAATCATCTTCGGGTAGAATGGTTTACGCTTGCTTGATGGTTTTTTTAAAAAAATCTGTATCATTTTGTATCTATGATCCCTTCGCGGGAGAAAATGACGGCATCGCAACCATCAAATTCTGAATATTGATAATGCTGAAAAAGCTAGTTCGAGCGTCGAGAGAAAAAAATATATGCATAGTATATGTTCGTTAATGCATCAGTTGATATACAAAAACCATTCAACATCGGCGAAGATAAAGGGGGGGGGGAGTAGGTAGTAAATGAGGACCGGAGAAGAGTGTGTGAAGACATGTTGCGACATGCTCGCGACAGCCACGAATACAATGTAGAGAAGAAGAAAGAAAAATATGTACAGGTGAGGGGAGGGGGATAGGATGTAGCGCGTGGTAGCGCCAGAAAGAACGGAGATCGAGAATGACAAGCAGGCCTTGGGCCCGGGACAACACGAGGAAGATATTAAACTACACAGTGACGAAGGGCTAGACAGTAAGAACGCCCGAGGGGTGCGAGAGCGTAGGAGGCGGCATCAAGGGACGGGAGGGTCGAGGGTCTGCANGGGGGGAGATTGTGGCCTAGGTGAAGCAGTACTCTTCGAGGATCTGCCCTGGCCTGCCCATCCACTGCCAACGGCGCCCAGGGTAGATTGTGGTATTAGGTTCGAGGCGGATACCACGCGTTGCGAGCTCAGTTACGATACGTGCGATGTTCCGAGTGTCCTATGGCCATCGGAGAAATAAAAAATCAGCATGCGGGACAACTTGTTTAGACATTGGATAGAAGGGAGAAACAAAGAAAGGTGATCGAATAGGGAAGATGAACTCACGTCGATACCACTGTGTTGGCGACCGATGAAGGCGGGGAGACTTAGGACACGGAGTTGTTGAGAGATGTTCAATGAACGACGTTTGGGATAGGGCATTCCAGGCTGTGAACAAAAGCACCAGAATCGTTAGCATGTCTTCGGAGTATTTTGATAACAGGAGGCGCCTATATAGACGGTGCATATTGCACATAAAAGTTTATGCCTCATCCTGGACAAATCTTCATGAGAATACCGACACACCTTCGGTAGAAAGAAATTTTGCTGGCGCCCCCCAGAAGCGTTTGCTTCTTGGAGAGCCAAGGAGTACATCACTGCCTTCCGCACATCGAGGATGTCACCTCTCAACCATTCTGGCATTGGAATCTATTTTTTTAAGAAAAGAAAGGAATAAGAAACCAGATGCCGACGTCTGAAAGTATTTCAGCCAGCATACCTTGGAGATAAAACATTGTTTAACTACAAAATCTCGAACATCGAATGGGCCGTCAGTGCACCTGACACAGATCTGAGCTGTTGGTTTTCGAAGATATAGGGTCCGTTGCTTGACACATACCAGGTAAATCGTTGAAGCTTTTGGCCAGTTGTCCCATCGATTAACCCATTTCTCGTGAGGAACTCCTTGAATGCCTCAAGAACCTTAGGGAACTTCGGCGCTCTATCGACCTCTGCCTGGAGAAATAAATGTCAGATACAGCTTCATCGCGCGAAAGAAAAAAAAAAAACCAGGACAGAAGCTTACCTGACTTATTCCGGTCAAGCTCGTGCAGAAGGCCGTTAATTGAGGCCTCCACGTCGGTTTCACGAAGCTACGGAATTCATCTACGACAACGAAAGGTTTGTTTCAGAAAATTTTAGCTTGTTGCTCTATTGTTCTTTGGTAATGAGATGAGTGTATGCTTTGACGAACCTGCGATATATAACTCCTTCGCTCTGCCTTCCGCATCCTTGTGGCGCCAACGCAGCAAGCATACAGGCCATTCCTATTGTGGCGACCACGTAGAGTGTGTGTAGGTGCACAGCGCGACGAGAAACAAGGACAGACAAGAAGCCACTTACGATAATCTCGTTAGGCCAATTGAAATCCGTGCCCTCCTGGCACGTCGCCTCGACATCGAGCACCAAGAACGCGTCGTAGGGCTGTTTCACGGGCCAGAGCGACTCGGGTTTGTCGAGCATGGGCACCACATCGACGAGCCCTGCCGACTCGGAGAGGGGGAGGGTCGGCGGGATGGAGACGGAGACGGAGACAGACGTGGGGG